>MNAD01001591.1:0-13405 GCA_001895945.1 Trametes pubescens
CCAATCATGGGGCCGGATAATGGCGGATGGGAGCGTGCGGCCCACGCATACAAAGAGCTCGCCGACGCCCGCCAACAGCAGGCTAAGCTGGCGGTCGAATTGGGCGACGCCAAGGCGAAGATACACGATCTGCGGGCGCGCATGCGCGACCGCGATCGAGTAATCGACGAGGCTGACTCCAAGATCAAGTCGCTCACGCTGGAGCGCGACGAGCTCCTTGAGGAGATCGTCCCGCTCCGCGATGCGGTCAAGAACTTGCGCGACGCGCAGCAGCAGCAGTCGCAGCCCCAACAGTACCGACGGGCCCCACCTAGCCGTGGGTTCGTGCCCGCTGGACATGACAACGGCTGGCACGGGACAGGGCGAGGACGGGGAGGGCCGACGGCTCATGCCCAGGCGTCCGCTCCCCCGTACGCCCCTGCGCCTGCCGCCACCACGCATGCGCCCGTGATCGCGCCCGCGTCCGCACCCGTTCTGGCACCCGCTCCGACGCACGCGCCGCTCCAGGCTTCGATGCACGCGCCTGCCGGGGCCCCCCCTGTGCAGGACGTCACGATGACCGATGCCGCGGGACCCACTGCTCCTCCTGCGGGTACTACGCCCGCCGGAGGTAACGTAGGCACCGCCGCCGCCACCGTCCTCACCCCGGCAAACCCTGCGGTGGACGAGGAACTGGAAGCAGAGATCATGGCGCTCCCCCCTGCTAAACGGGAGGTGCGCCGGCTCCTCTCGCTGAAAGGGAAGCCTGACGAGGCCCTCGAGACATCGGGGCAGCCCATCTCGGCCTGGTACAAGTGTTGGATCAGTCCAGCACCGTCCATGGCCGGGGCCTACACGGAGATGGAATTCGACGACGGAGACTCGGACGACGACGATGACCGCACCCCCGGTGTGGACATGGTCCTCGCCGATCCCATCGAACGCTTCGCGCCCCACATGACGGGTGCGGCGTCGTTGAAGGAAGAAAACCGCGCGCGGTCAAAGGGAACGGGTCCTCCGGACCCGCTGCCCTCCACCGACAACCCTGCGTTTGGTCCGTGGGCCGGCACCTCCATTAATTCGGTGGTGCAGGCACACAACCTCCGCTGGTGGGCGCTGGTCGAATGGGATGAGGAGGCGATGCGCTTCCTCAAGTTCATCGTCCCTCGCTACAACAATCCCGCCCACGTCCGTCCGGAAGGCATCCGGTTCCTGATGCACGTCCAGAGTGCGGACTCTGCGCGCATCAAGGAGTACCAGGAGAAGCCCAAGCCGCGCCCGGAGTTCGCGCCGCGCGACACTCTGGGACGCTACCCTGATGCGGGCGCGGACGTGTCCACCATATGGCGGTTCTTCCGCTCGGCGGCCGTCAACGTCTGGCCGACTGGGATGCGCCTCGCTTCGGGCGACTACCCCGTGGGGAACGGCTTCTCCGTTCCTCACCTGGGTGACTGCCGGGCCTTCTTCCTCCTCTGGCACCTCCTACCGCTGCGAACGCGCAAGAACCCCCACCGCTCCCATGACGCTCGCATCGCCGAGCTCGTGGTTGAGCTCTTCTCCATTCCGGGATGGTACCGCCGGATCGTCGAGATCGGCGAGTACGTCTCCATTCCCCAGTCGCCGCCCATCCGCTACCCCTTCAGCGCCGACGACGCCTCCCACATCCTCCTCGCCGCTTGGTTCTGCACGCACGGCGTGGGACTCAACGACGAGATCATCAAGTCGCTCCACCACTGGGCCGTCACGACGCGCAACGCTCGCGTGGGCCGGGAACCCCTCGACGTGACACCCTGGGATACCGCCCCCTCTTCGTATGAGGCCGTGACCACCACGACCGACACCGCGCTCATTGTTCACCACGACGAGCTGGCCTGGGGCACCCGCCTCCTCGAGACCCATGAATCCAACCATGGCGATTTCGACGAGCTGGTGGATGTGGACGACGTCGACGACTAACATGGGGACCTGCAGTCGCGCGCCGCGCTCGGTCCTCGTCGACGCTCCCATCCCGCCTCTCCCTCACCACCTTCATCACGCGGGCGGCTCGGACTTCAAGGATCGTACGTCGATCCGGAGGGGGAGGGTGTAACGGCTCGGTGACCGCGGCCGGGCCGCGGTCGGGATCTGGCGCTTAGGCGCCCGTGGGTCGGTGGCTGGGACTGTATAGTACCAAGCGCCGTATAGACTCGACTCGGACTCATTGCATGTATCTTAACATCTACGCCTCTATCAAGACTCTGTGCACTTCACTCGGGTCTGACTAAGGCGGCCTACAGTTACTTACAACCCGAGTTGACAGCAAGAGGAAAGGAACGAAGAAAGCAGGGTCATGTCTCATTAGGTCGTACATTCTGAGGCTCAGTTCCGTGTCCAAAGCGGGAAGCATCCGATGCAGAATAGCCTGCAGCCTGCTGTAAGGATACAAGAGACGGTTGAGGTGAGCATGTATATTTGTACGTCTCCTGCGCGCCGCGAAAGCGGGCTCACCTATTTGCACCGCGTTCTTTGACGCTGGTCTACGCCCCGGTTTCTGACGCGGGGGATCCATTAGACGTGCAGGTAGAGCCGTGACCATGGAAGGAGGCGGCATCTGCACTGCAATCGGCGGCGGGCGCAGAGGCGGGTGCGGAGGCGGTCGCCGAGGCAAGCGCACAGGCAAGCGTAGAGGACAGCTCTTGCGTCACGGTGGTAGGGCTCGTTTCCGGAGGGGCGATCGTAGACGCAGATGTGAGCTCCGAAGGTATGATAGGTGTAGATCCTTCGTCGGCGAGCCGCTCTGGACCGACATCGGAGTGACTGCAGATTTCGTCGGAAGCGGTGTCCTCCGAAGTGGACGCCGGAAGCAGGACAGCCATCTGGTGCTCGACGATGACGGACTCCGGAGTGGATGGCTGACAGCTGGGGCCTTGCAGGCGATGCGCGCCCTCCTCGGGCGGTGAAGGTACGTGCTGCTCCTTGCAAGCCTGCAGAGAGGCGTCTTGTGTCAATGGGGTAGGAGCGCCTGTACATGAAGACCGTTCATCGTTTGTTTGGTCGAACGGAGGCCTGAAAACCCGAGTAAGACACGAGTAATGATACTATATGTATGGTTGAAAGACGTACTCTTTAGGTACTGCTGCGATCCTCCTCTTCTTGACATGCTCATAGGTCCAGCAGAGGAAGCTGACAAGAACGTCCGCGAGGGAAACGAGACCGCAGATGAGGGACATCCAATAAGCAAAATCCATAGTGGGTTTAGGGAGGGAAATGTTTTCACGATCGTGCCAATCAGTGGGCCATGCAGCCGCGCTAGCGGTACCGTTACTGAGCCAGGGGATAAACATCACGGGAGCAAGGTGAGTTCGAGGAGCGAGGGGTATGCAACACTGTGAGTCAAGGCCGCTGCCCGGGCCCTAGAAATACACTACGTACGGGCAAGGCGCTTAACCCCACCATTCGTTCATTGTAGGACCCCGAGGAGGAGGAGGAACGGCTCGGCCCGATAATCCGTGATCAGCAGAGTGAGTGAGTGAGTGAGTGAGAATGACGCGCACGCTCACTCACTCAATCGACACCGCCATCTGTGCTTCGTTGCAGGACCCCCTGCGACCCTGCTGTCGAAGTGTTTTGTCCCAAAAATCTACGAGTGATAGAAGTCAAAACTCTTCATGTGTACCGACTACATCCACCCTTCATTACCTTGAAAGGCGATTGCAGCCGCTGGAGACCCATGTGAGTGAAAGGATAAACAGGCGCCACCGTCACGCGAACTCTAATTTGCTGCACACGTCGTAGAGCTTCGAGCAGATCCGAGTCCGCCTCGGGGAGCGGTATGTGGCACGCGTGCTCGCGCTCGAATGTGCCTCAAAACGAGCGGCTGCGGAGGAGCGTGGAGAATGCGCGGTTGTCGAGGAATTACGAAGCATATTGGGCACTCACAGTCGAAGGCGATCCAGTGGGTCCACTGGACTGGATGCTCGGGACGGACGCGCAACGAGGTCGTTAACTACGCTTCGGAGACGGTCGCGCCGAGATTTTAGATTCTCGGATCTTCTATAGAGAGACCGTGAGCGCGTCGATGCGCTGCCACCGCAGCATCCAGAATGCGCGCTACTCTACTCGCCCGCACGCGCCCGCCCCTGTACCTTGCACGCCATACACGCGACCATCGCACGCTCGAGCACATAAGGACGGACGGCATAAGGCCGCGCAGACGCCACACACGCTTTTTGGCGTGGAGCGCGCCGTAGAGCTTGAGCAGGTCCGCTTCGGGGAGCGGCATTGGCGCGCGGTCGCGTCCAGAAGGAACAGCTGCGGAGGAGGGCCATGGTATTCCGAGGGTGCGCGTCGCGATGGTGGTGAAGAGAGGGCTCTAGAGGATGTGCGAGGCGTGCAAGATGGTGCCGGCTACCGGTTGGGATAGTGGAGTCGTAGCGAGTTGGCCATGCCAAGGGCAGTATAAGTTAGCTCAGCGGGAGCGCTGGGATTTTCAAAGGCATTGGTGTATACAGGAGAGGGCAGGTACGCGAGGAAGGTTTCAAAGTCCTGCATGCAGCAAAGAGAGCGGAGGGCGTAGTGTGTCGACGAGCGTCATGTTCCCCGCGAAGTCGCGACACTGTGCCGGAGCCTGTCTTATCTTGAGGATCGTCGGCAGTGTTCTAATCGTTAAGCTGTGGGAAGGTGGGGCCGTGGCGATGCCGCCTGCATGCAATGACGCTACGGACAGAGGACGGCCGTATCACATCCATATTTCGGATGTCTGTATAATGTACTGTTATAAGCGGTGTTGTCGCGGCATCATCAAAATGGTACATTGAGACGAGTAGGATCCGAACACACCATTATATTGCAGCGTTGACAATGATCTTGAACAGTCCATCGAGCATATCCCACCACTGAGTCTTTGCAGCCCTCCACGCGGCCTTCCTGTCGGCGAGACATGCCTCGCACCATGTTCCGTTTGGCTGCTGGAAAAATGGCCCGTCGAGCAGGGTGTCGACGTAGCATACCAGATCCGCAGCTCCCTTCTCCAGCTCCGCCGTCTCGATGAAATGCGACCGCCAATATGCCGCACGCTGAACACAAGAGGTGTAAACGCATTGCTCGGGCTGATCGACGGGGCTGAGGCACGTGGCTCCGGGCGGGGCGAGGAGCAACACTCGCCACTCCCGTTGTAAGACTTCACGAGCGTGATACAAGTTGAGCAAGTCGGCGTCAAGGATCTTGACGCTGTGCCTCTTGGTAACCACTGCCTCCCAGAAGGACGGGTTGCGGAGAACCTCGTAGAATGCTTTTCTCACAAGTTTTGGAATAAGGAATTCGCGTGCCAGGGCGATGATAGTGAGAGTGTTGCTGAGGATCTTGCTCTTTGAGTCACGAGAGGGGATTTTGAGAGGCCACAGGAAGCGAAGACGATCCTTTGCTACCTTTAAGACTGTTTCACACTCCAGTTGACTTGCAACACGTAAGAGCGAGATAGAGGTGCTCTGTTTGGGGGATGTTGATGTATACATGCTAAATGTCGACGCACAGAGTAAAGGACATCAAAACGCTGAAAGGGAGATGTGTACGTATACGTACAGTGGATTCTCGAAAGCCCGCAAAAACTCTGTGAAATCCCCCGCGCTGACGCCTTTGAGCACATGCCTGGCCTCTCCCGTAGAGGCGACAATTTCTCGTTGATCCTCCTCCGAGTCGTTTTCTTCGTGCGCTATGGGTTCCGGGTGTTGTCTTCTTCTGGGACGAGCCGCGCGGCGGTGATCTCTGATAATGGTATCTGGGGTAGATTTGACGAGGGTTGTATCGATCTCGTCGTCTTGTGCTTCCACGAGCCGCCACAGGCGCGAGAAGAGGGTGCAATGCTTCATTAGTCTGGACAGATGCAGGCAGAACTCTGTATCCTCGACGATGATGGTGATGTTGCCGTCAGGGTAATAGAACTCCGAGCTCAAAGTTCGCTTGCAGATAGCCTTCTCAGAAGAAAATCAGGAGCGGTCTTCGCGCGCTTGCGGGAAGCGTCTTCGTTGTCTGGCTTGTCCTCATCCTCTTTGAGCTATATAAAAACATGTTATATCAATTAACGAGGGCATAGCTTTGTGGCCACAGTTCACGCACTCGTTTCCTGCTGCCAACGGTACTGGGGTTAAGATCGTCTACCCCCAACATCTTGTTTTGAAACATCACGAGTTGTCTCAGTACTCCCGGATGAGCTTTCAAAAAGACAGTGGGCTGAGCGAAGCGTTACAGAAAGGGTCGAGTGAGGAAGCAGTGTGGTTCCAGGCAAGCTCAGCGAGTGAGCGAGACCTGGTCGTCGACGACACGCGTCAATGTAGGACACGTGCACGCGTTTCGGCAATTCTCGGAGCGGGTGTCGATAGCTCCGCCGCTCTCACTCAGTGTTGCACACCTTCTCATGACCTCCTAGCTGGACAACTATATCCACCCTAATAACTTGGGAAGATTGCTGGTCACCACAACGCTAGAGAACAAGGAGACTTGCGTACCGGCTCGTTAGGCTCAAGACGCGACGAGGCTTCGCCAGGTGTCTCCGAATCGTCGATACGTATATCATATGGGTCATCGTGAATATAAGCTCTAGTAAGTACATCTCGTCGCTTTGTTGCAATGATTGCCCCTCGTACTTTTCCTACACAAAGCACACATGAAGCGTTCTGTGGCATCAAGACCAGTGCCACGCCCAGCTGTCCGTGGCACAGTCTGGTGAAACAGCGTGGTTGTACATCCCTCTGGCCTCTCTGACCCTATCTTCACTCGACATCTCCATTCTATACCCACCACGCGACATTTCGTACTATCCGGCAATCATTTGACTGCGAACTTTGTATCGGAAATGTTTGTCTTTCGTCCGCGCTCTCCTTGACTCTTCCACGCGATGCTGAGCTTGTTGTAACATACTGTAACATACATGGACTCGCTTGAAGTGCTGCTTCTGATTCCGCTATTCATCCCACGAATCGTTCCGCCCATGTTCTCATTTACCCTCCCAGGTCTTCGCCAACATTAACACTCGCACCTGGAACACCTGCGGAGTCGCGTTGGACAACATTCTTCATCCACTCTGTCCATGCCATCGCCTGGAAGTCATCCTGCTCAAATTCTGCTGGATATTCAAGCTCATGGGGTGCCAGGAACTTCGCCGGCTTCTCGCCTTTCGACTCCGAGCCCTCCGCTGCTGAGTTGATGGGCACGCACCGGCGCGTGCGCACCCAGCTGGGGATTTTCGCCACTAGCGCCATGTGCTCCTCCTCATACCACTTGTTCAGGACATCCTCGAACTCGGGCTTCATCTCGATTTCCGCGATGAAGATAAACGGCCCCGACGTGGCGGGATTGTATGCGTGACCTGCCTTCGGCCCGTATACGGGTTCGAGCAGCTCATACAGCGCGGTGTGCGTGACGATGTACATCTCGCGCTCGGAGCGAGTCTTCGCGAGGTCCGTGTACAGAGAGGTGGATGCGATGGATGGAGATGCGATGGCGTAGATCGCCACGTAGGTTGGGATCTTCCCGTCTACAGCGACCCAGCGGTACCAGGAGTAGACGCCGGGGATGGGAAGGTGGGCAGGTACGTGCTCGTTGTTGTACCGATCATTGAAGTCTTCGGTCGTTATCGCTGATCCAGGCTCCGAGCAGATGAAAAGCAGGCCTCCGGGAATGGTGGATTGCTACCGCAGCAAGCGCCATCAGCCGTAGCACGCGAGTTGTAGTATGGCCGCTGAACACACCTCGCGGATTGCTTCAAATTCTAGTGATTGCGATCGACATGGTCAGTGAATTATATACTCACGAGTCTTGGATGGTGTTTGACTACCTGGCCTGTTCTTCAGATTCTTCAGTCAACCGCGAACAACTCTGTTCGGTGGTGACAGGCAGTAGTGGTGCTGGAGAAAGTGCGAGACTGTCGGGTGCGACTTTCGACTATGCATCGATCAGCATCAGAGTTACGTCGAGGCTTTTACCTCTCTCACTCCGCCTACACGGCGTGCCGGACTGGAGGTGGTGTTTGCATTATTCTCCCGGAGTAGGTTAGAATGTGATGTGGCACCTTCCGTCCGCGTGCCTTTTGTCGTCCGCGGTCTCCCTCTTCGCTGGTTGGACTTGGACCTCTACGCCGCGATCTTCGATTATTTGTATCTAAAGTGAGTGAGCCTTGTACGAACTGATGTCATAACATGAACATGCTGACGTCGAATTGTAGATATGACGAAGTTCCCGTTTCTCGCAAAACGGTCAGTACAGTACGTCCCAGATACTATCTACCACTTATGCAATTTAGGACTTGGGATATCCGCCGTATGTATGCGCGCGCCGGCACAGAGCGACCTGGAACCTGTCCTGGGAGGTCTCCCCCGGAAACGGATGCTACTTTACTCCCTACGTAGATCCTGCATTAGCTCCAGCTTCGCACGCCGGGAACCGCCACTGACTCCGCCGTCCTCCGCTGCAGTCCTGTAAGGACTCGTACCTCATGACCAGGGTATGTCCTATTCGCGCTCGCAAAGTTCAGTCGCTCACACAGCTGCAGCAACAACTGGTTGACATCGAGTTGCCTGAGCATGTCCATTCCAATTTACTGTTCCTCTGCAGCATCCCATCGTCTAGAGCACGCCCATCCGACGTCCTGAGCGTTCGGCGCTGCATTCACTCCCAAAGCTCAAATGTTTGCTACTGCGGCAGAGACTCTATTTGTAAGTTGTGGGAACTTGCTCCTGCAGCAAGTAAGTTCTCGCGAGTATATATCAAAGGACTCGGACACGTCCTCACTGTATCGTCCCACACCACAGACATGCCCAACAGTAACACAGCCTCTCTAGCCCTGTCGTCATCCGAATCCTTGTCACTTGGTATCTATGCGCAACTGTGCCCTATGGACCATATGGGGGCACCGGTACCATCCAGACTCATCGAAGCGCTGTCGACGCACCACGATTCGAACACCTTGCCCGCTATCGGTACAACCAGTAAACCACTTGTGAGTATCAAATAAAGACGCCACATTCGCGGTTAGTCGTCTAACCTTCAAACAGACAAGCACTGTAGACACCGTCATGAGGCCCACGACGGTGGTTACTGTCGCTAACGCCAACGGGTCGCAGCCTGCGATCAACCGGATTCCCGCTAATATTCTGGCAACAATCTTCTCTCTTGTGCCCGCCTGGTGGCAAGTGCCGAGTCGGGCGAGATTCCCGTTCTACAACTCTTCTGCCCACATGCGTGATCTCCGACAACTTGGGCCCATACTTCAGAGTTGCCGCTACTGGCGAGCGCTGGCACTTTCGACCCCGTCACTCTGGTCGACTATATGGTGGACAGACAGGGTCGGTCATGGCGACTATCTGTCGCTCTGCACACGCGGCCCCCTGTACGTCTGCATCGCAGGCGCGACGCACGGCGAGGCCCTGGACGTGTTTCTTCGCACCTACCATTACCGAATCAGGGAGCTGTATTGGGATTTCTCCAGCGTCGTGAATACCCAGGGCGTCCTGTCCAGGATCATGTCCGAGGTGCCGTTTCCCGTGCTCGAGCGCTGTGCTCTCTTGGACCATACTCTCGCAGCCGCGCGGACACTGCCGGTTTCCCCTAGGAGCGCTGGCCTGCATACGCTCCGGCTCCATGCACCTACCTACATCCTCTCTTCTTCCTTCCCTGTCCTGACCCAACTCGAGATCAGTTCTGCGTCCTCAAGGAACACACTCGGTCCCCTCCTTGCTTTCTTGGAGAAGACCCCCCGGCTGGAGTCCCTGCGCATCGTCGACTACGCTCTGGCGGGCTCCGCGGACGTATCGCTGGAGGGAAGTCGTCCCAACCAAGTTCGTCTTCCGTGCCTGCGCATGTTCTTCGTCGAGGAGACCCACACGACCCAGCTGCACCTGCACGCCGAGGGCCATGCACGCATTTCCGCGTTCCAGCGCATGCTCATCGCTCACCTCGTCATTCCACCCTCGTGCAAGATCGAGATGGGCGTGCTCGAGGTCGGCGACTTGGAGATGGTTACGAAGGGTTTGTTCGATCCCGCCGTGCGCGCCACCCATCTGTACTTCGAGGGCTCTCGTCCGTCCAGGATCGGAGACGCGGCGGGTTGGACCATTAAGCTCAAGAATACAAAGGACAAGCTCGATGTAACATTCTCGCTCGCGCACCTTGTCCCCCACCACTTAGTGGACCCTTGCAAGATTACGCGCGACGCAAAGGAGGCTCAGATCACCCTTTGCGGCGCGTTCTCCTCTTTGCCGGTGTTCTCTAGGGTGCGGAAACTCTGGATGCGCGCGGACACGCTCTGCGACCTGTGCTCGCCAAACTCGTTCTTGCCTGCGTTCAAGCGGCTCGAGTTCCTCACGGTCTACGACGAGTTCGAGTTCTCCTCACGCAATCCTCGGCGAAGGACACATAGACAAGCACATCCAACTATCAAGGACGTCCTCGAACCGCTCGAAGAGGCTTGCCCCCGCCTCACTACGCTGGTCGTCGAATATTTGCAGCCCAGCCTTCCAGTGGAGCATAACTTGACGTGTTCGCCCACATACCACACGGCGGCAAAGAGCGCCTCAGGGGAGACACGGATGTACGTCCAAGCGTTGGTTCGCGCGCGTCGTGGAAATGGACATCCTCTCGCGAGCGCTGTCGTCATAGAGCGCGAACCGGGAGTGGACGGGACCTCGGCGCTGATCGCGACGCACACGTATGACGCGTCTGGCAGGCTGGCTTCAGTTTTGTATGCACTCGCGCAGACCGACAGGTTCGAGCGCGAACTAGACCCCACGGAGACTGAGGACACAGATTCTGCAGATACTTATGCACACAGTGAACGATCGGCCTCGAGCGGGCACAAGGCGCTGACTGGGCTGGGGCGTCAAGGATTTGGCGGACGATGTGAACGGTGAAGTCGAGGACGAGGGAAGAACAAGTGAGAAGATATCATCCGAAGGTTGTACAATAGTTAGCAGCGACTCAGAATGTATGTACAATACCAAAACATCATCATACAGTCTCCAAGGTAGTCAAGAGCAATCTGCGCGACCAGGCCGCCACGATGTACGCTTGATACCTAGCCAATCATCGAGCAGATTTTGCAGGTCCAAAAATTTTCGGCCAAGTTGCTAGGGCGGACACTTGATCCCTAGCCAATCGTCGAGCTGATTCCACCACTCCAGGAGCGCCGCGTCCCACGCCCGCGCACGCTCCTCCAAGCACCACCAGCACCACGTCGCGCGCAAGTCCGCACACACGAGCTTCATCACGTCGACGCCCCGCCACGGATCGTGTGCGCCCTGCTCGACGTACCTGCGCTCGATCCAGAACGCACACCACTCGCCCGCGCGTGCCGTGCCCAGTACCTTGCATGCCATCCCGGAGGCCACTGCGCGCTCGGGCGCGCAGCACTCGGCTAGCGGGGGCGCGAGGACGAGAAGGCGCCACGCGCGCCCCATGGCGCGGCGCGCTTCGTAGAGCCTGAGAATGTCGGTCTCGGGCAGCGGGATGCGCGTGCGCGAGTGCTTGAGCGCGTCCCAGAAGGTGTAGCTGCGGAGGAGCGTGGAGAAGGCGGGTTTGACGAGTTGGGGTAGGTGATGCTCGTGCGCGAGCGTGATTGCGTCGAGGGTGTCCGTCCAGGGACGCCGCGTCGTGTGCGTGTCTGGGGAGTATTGGGAGGGCCATAGCGACTCGAGGGCGCGCGTTCCGATTGTGGTGAAGAGCGGGCTCTTGAGGACGTGCGCTGTGCGCAGGATGGCGCCCGTGACGGATTGAGAGGGAGGATTCATAGCGAGTTGACTGTGTCGAAAGCAGGCCGAGTCAGCACGACGTGAACACTGAGATGCTCACGGGTATTAGCGTATACCGGGGATTCCAAGTACGTGAGGAAGACCTCGAGGTCCTTGACGCTGAGCGCGGAGATGGTAAAGACAGGACAGCCGTCGATTACCTCCCAGAGGGCTGAGCTCTCCAAGGGTCGAGTGAGCTCTGGCGGGAAGCATTCGCAGTACCGCACGAGCCGTGAGTGGTGAAGCTTGAAGAGGGTGTCGTTGACGCGACGGATGATGTTGCCATCGGGGTACCAGCACGAGTCCTGTCAAGGGTACGCGGACGGGCCTGTGCGGGGGTGTCGTCGGGGCATGTGCGCGTGATTCTGCGCGTGCTTCTGCCTCGACTCTCTGTCTCTTCGAGGCAGAAGTACTTGTCGTCTCCGGTTTTGTCCGTGCCTCCTTTGTGCAAGAGCATAGCAACGTCAGTAGCGTGCACACATATGCCACGAGCATGTAGCTTGGGGTTATGTTATTCGGAAACGTACCTGTTTGAAGTGGTCGTCCAACGATTTACCGAGCTTCCCTGACGCAAACATCTCCTGGTAGCACTTTTCATCTTCGTCTTTGGAGTCTTCAAATAGCGCTCTGGATCTCCTTGTCATGTGAGTCGCATGGATATGTGGACGGAGAGAGAGAGCAGAAGGGGGAGCAGAGAGGATGATGGTCGCTGGCAACCGACGCGGACGCGCTCCAGCGCCCTCGGCGTAGACACTTCTAGAGTTGTCGGCTACATCACGTGGTCGTGTCGCGTCGTCGGCGGACCGCCATGCGCGCGAAATACGAGGCAATTGGACGAGCGGCAGATTCAATCTAGAGACTGTACTCATCGCTGGGATGGTGATTCAGAGCTGCACAGCGGACAGAAGGTGAAGCCACGAGGCTATATTTGCTCACAACTACGATACGCACCAGCATCCCACGCGTATTTTGATACTTGAGGGTGAACGGCGATGCTTCGCACGCCAGATCCGATTCCACTGTCCAGCGAAAATCAAAGATCAAGTTCTTAGAATGATTCAATATGGGTTATATGATAAGAATGCCCCATACTTACACAAAGACTCGGATTGAAATACTGCCTTATATGTTACAGTAAGACTGGCATTCCGCCACCTCGAGTCGGCAGAACATCCTAGCACCACGGCAGCGCGCCGGCGGGGCTCACAATGCACACGAAATGATATGCACGAGCTCAGTGCTCAAACTTGGCGGGCTCAGGTTGGAGACGCTGAACTGGGTGTCGCACATCTCCGTAGACCATTTCCCATTGATGTAGGCGAAACTGAAATTAACTGTGCCTAGATGCAATAGTACTTTTGACCGACATGAGTATAAATGAAGAGCCCGCAGATAATCAGTTTGAGCATACAGCTAAACGCAAACACAATCTACTTGTGATACACAAGAAGCAGCTGCAAACAGCTTGCAAACAAGCGAACAAGTCGCACGACGGAATATGATGTCTGTGACCACGTTTGGACTCGACGTACATTATGCACACCTTGAAAAGAACACCTGCAGAAGGGTAGATGTGTTTAGGCACTACTTGATGCAAGTGAAAGACATGGAGAATTATACAGTTTATGTCGCTGTCCCTCCCCCAGGCCTGCTAACGCACTGGTGACTGA
>MNAD01001591.1:13455-24959 GCA_001895945.1 Trametes pubescens
GAGAATTATACAGTTTATGTCGCTGTCCCTCCCCCAGGCCTGCTAACGCACTGGTGACTGATGCCGCTGGCATGAGATTGAATGGCCAAAAGTTGTGAGCCAGCAGCGTTTACAGCAGCTTATCGAGGCTTGCACGAACTTCTAGGGGGATCCCGAGCTAGAAGACATGCAACATATCGAAGGGGTGAATGAAAAGCTTGAGTGACGAAGACTTGAAAGTTGAGAGTCCCCATCGCAGGATCGAACACAGACNCCACAGGAAACAAAGAGAGACAAACTGATGCAAGCGCCCTACAAGGGGATCCACGGGAAACTACGGACGAAGCTGGGTGCGCCTGGATTCACGTGACCGAGCCATTTCTCACAAGCAAGACCGATTCCTAGTGGAATCGGAATATCTGTCTAATTCCACCATGGAAACAGCACCCTGTTGGCACGTCAGAAATAAAGCATCAAGTCAAAAATGGCCGGAGACGTACAATTGATCTGTGTTGCCCTTCACAGCTGGGATCTTTTGACAGTTCGTCGAGCATTCCCCACCACCTCACCCCTGCGGCCGCCCACGCGCCGCGTCTTCTTTCTTCAAGGCAAGGTGCGCACCACGTTCCATTGAGATTTTTGAATGGGAATTTTCCTAGCAGGAACTAAATGTAGCGAATAGGGTCCACGGCTTTGTCCTCCAGATGATCGATGACCTGCGACCGCCACTTCTCGGAGCGTGTAGCGGATTCGGTGTAGACGCAACCCTTGGAGGAGAGGCACAAGTCTTTGGGTACCGGCGGGGTAAGAAGCAGCGTCCGCCACTCCTGCTGCAGCACGTGGCGGGCATGGTATAAGGTGAGCAAGTCGGTGTCCGCGAGCTTCACACTATCCCTGTTGGCGACGATATTTGCCCAGAATGAATAGCTGCGGAGGATTTCGTAATGTGCTCTTTTCAGAATCTCGGGTATATTGAACTGGCGTGCGAGCTCGATGATAGCGATGCTGTTGCTCAATCCCTTTTTCATAAAATTGGTGCGTTGCGGAACGGTCAAGGGCCAGTGTTCGCAAAGGCGACGCTTCGCTACATCCAAGACCGTCTTGCATCCTATTTTATCCGCCATACGCACTAGCGAAATGCATATGTTCTGATTAGGCATTTTCGTGGCATATACGCTGGACGTTTTATGGCACGTCAATTCGTATGCCAGCGCTAGAGTCACACATGAAGTTGCGCACGTACAATGGATTCTCGAACACCCGCAAAAACTCGGTAAAATCCGCAGCGCTGATGCCTTCGAGCGTATGTCTCGCCTCTCCGGTGGAGGGTCCATCCGTCGCGAGTTCCCAGAGATGCGAGAAGAGGGTGCAGTGCTTCATCCGGCGGGACAGATGCAGGCAGAACTCTACGTCCTCGACGATGTCGATGATGTTGCCGTCGGCGTAGTAGAATTCCGAGCTTTCAGTGGGCTTGGGATGGGCCGTCTCGGGGGAGACGTCGGGGACAGTCTTTGCACGCTTGCGCGTGATGGCTTTACCCTCCAGGTTATCCTCATCCTCGTTGAGCTGAGCAGATTAAGCCACACAGATCAACGAAGGCATAGCTATGTGGCCACGTTTCACTCACCCGCTTGCCACTGCCAGAAGTACTGGGGTCCAGATCGTCTATACCCTCCATCTTGTCCTGAGACATCAGGAGGCTGTCGCGGTACTCCAGAGGTACGTTGAGACAGGAGGGCGGAGTGGGCAAAGCGTCGCAGCAAGGACGAGATGGGAAGCAGCGTCGCGGTTTCAGGCAAGCAACTGGAGACGTCCAAGTCGACACGAGTCCCGCGACGCGTCCGCATCAATCAGGGTAGAGCGCGTGTGCGCGTTACGGCACGTATATAAAAAGAGTTAGAGACTACCGGACTATCGAGAGCGGCTACCGGGCAAACACTAAATCTCGCGGGTGGTGTGCATAGCTGTCTCCGGGCCTGTAGCTTGAACCGGCAGAACTCGTAATTAGCATGAGCACAAGATGGTCGTTTGGAACGTATTTACGAGACTGGTGAAGGGTGATTGGAAAGGCCAGCCCTCCTCGGCGCCATGCAGCAGCTAACACGACAAACGATTTGCGCTCAAACCCTCACAGTCCTCGCCGGTAACACTACACTAGCATACAAAGGATGCCAAGAAGTGGCCGTAAACCCAAAATTTGTGGAAAACGTCCCTGGATCGGTAATAATCACCGCCGGACCATAGGACGCTAGAAATCAGCTGAGGTTCAGACGCGCGGTTGCCATATGGGTGTCGGAAGACAAACCTATCGGGCGAAATACCGTCACTGAGCGGCGTCAGCTTCTGCTTCCGTCCTAATATTGAGCAGCCTGTCGAGCAAACCCCACCAACGAACCTTCGCGCCCTCCCACGCCGCTTTCCTCTCCGCGAGACATTCGCTGCACCACGTCCCGTCCGGCTTCTTGAAAAACGGGCCTTCGAGGATGGCATCGACGTAGCATACCGGATCCGCCGCGCCCTTCTCTAGATCTCCTGTCTCGACAAAGTGTGATCGCCAGTGTCCCGCGCGCCGAGCGCGAGATGCATTTGAGCACCTAAGCTTTTCCTGCGGCGCTAGACAAGCAGATCCGGGCGACGGCGGGGTGAGCACCAGTGCGCGCCATTCCTGCTGCAGGACGTGGCGGACGTGGTATAGGTTGAGCACGTCGGCGTCGGAGAGCTTCACGTTGGCTCGTTTGGTGACGAGCAGGTCCCAGAACGACGGGTTGCGGATGACTTCGTAGAAGGCCCGCTTGAGGACCTCCGGGAGGTCAAGTTCGCGCGCGATCACAATGATAGTGGTCGCCTCGTGGAGGTTCTTCTTCTTTCGGACGTTTCCCGGCGCTGTGAGCGGCCAGAGGGTGCGGAGCCGGTGCTTGGCCACCTTCTGGACTGTGCCGCACCTGAGTTTAGTGGCGACGCGCAAGAGGGAGATCGCCTCGTTCTGACTGCACGGTGCAATGTTATGCATGCTAGGCGTGAAAAATTGGGGACGAGAAGAAGTTAGCTTGATAGTTATAGGGTTATGAACCGTGCACGTACAGTGGGGTCTCGAATGCGCAAAGGAACGTTGTGAAGTCCCCAACCGTGATGTCCTTCAGCTCATACCTTAGTCTCTTGGCAGAATCTACGGCCTGATTTTCCGAAAGCGTGTTAGCGTGTGAGCCGAAGCTCCTACTACTTGACGTGTACTTCCGCGGGCAGTGCTTACCTTTTCCTGTTCTACGGGACCGTTGGAAATTAGGTGACTAGAACGAATACCATCGGCGTCGCTGGCTTTGGCTGCATTCTGCTCGGCTTCCTGCACCTGATCAGACCGATACAGGTCTGAGAACAGGTCGCAATGTTTGATCAGCCTGGACAGGTGTAGGTTGAACTCTACACCCCCGACGACGACGATGATATTGCCGTCGGAGTAATAGAACTGTGAACTTCTTCTAGGGCCGCTTGGCTGCCTTTTAAGAGGAATCTCTACGACTATCTTGGCCCTCTTTTGCGAGGAGCCCTCACTTGCTTGGTTTTCACTGTGTGTCTGATATAATGAGGATGAATAAACACGGTGGAGTTGCCGTGATTGTTGATACGCACTCCCTTGCTCCCACCCGCCGCGGTCTTGAGCTTCAGATCATCTGCCATCTCCAACACTTGGTTGCAAGAGAGTGTGTTATTGTAGCTTTCTTAATGCGCGATACGCTAACTTCTGCTTTTAAGATAAAAAGCGACGTAGTTGAAAGTACACGACAAGGAGTCGACGTGACTCGGACGCCACTCTGCCGCAGCACTCGGCCACGTGTATGTGCACTTGCACGCGTTTCGGCAACTTTCGTCGGCGCTAGTTATGCGAAAGCCGAGCGCCGAGGTCGCCTTCAGGCTTGTCTCCAACTGCGTACGTACCGTTCATGCTCGAGGCTTTCCTGCTTGGAATCTCACGTATACAGCTAGCTAGGAGTTACTAGGCTCCTACCACTGAGGAACTAAGATAAGGTAATACTCGTTTCTCGGATCTGCGAGCAGATCAGTCATGGAGGTCTTCAAACGTTCAAACGTTCAGGTTCACTGCGGACAGAACACGATGATGGGCAGCGCGATACGTAGAATACATTTGTGAGTACTTCTTAATGCCTTCTGAGCTCAACGCGACTTATGGTTCTTCTCCTCACGCCCAGATCCATCCCCAGTACGCATCACTCGCGATCCCAGCTCCGCACAAACTTCAGCACCCTCATCCGAGCCTCCAAAATCGCCGTCTCCAGCAGCTTCTGCCTCCACGGCGTCGATGTAGCCGCCTTGAACTACGCCGTCTCGAGCGCACCCGGGGTCTCCCACTCGTGAATCGACAGGTGCTTCGGCGGCCGCCCCTCCTTCACCTCCGACCCCGTCGCCCCCGCGAACTCGAGGTCGAAGCGCCGGCTGCGCACCCACCCAGGCACCTCGGTGAGCATCGGGATATGCTCCTCGTCGTACCACGTGTTGTGGTCGTCCTCCGCCCCTGGCCTCACCTCAATCTCGAGGATGCTCATGTACAGCCCGGGCTTGCGCGGATCGTACGCGGCGCCCGCCGCAGGCGGGAAGACGGGTTCGCGGAGGGTGTACGTGCGGCGGTCGAGGAGCGCGAGACGCGAGATGAGGGATTGCTCGCGCTCGGAGCGCGTAGTCACTAGATTGGTGTAGGGGAGTTCGGTGATGATCGAGGTGGAAGAGAGGTCGTATAGGGCGCCGTACGTCGGATGCACTCCGTCGACGGCGACCCAGCGCGACCAGGACTCGAATCCCGGGATAGAGACGCACAGAGGTACGTGCTCGTTGTCGTACCAGTCATTGTACTCGTCCTCGGAGACGGTGGGTCCGAGATCTGAGTATACGAATAGAATTCCGGGCATGGTGGTGCAGCGAGAGGTGCGTTGTTGCTGAATGGTGCGCGTGGGGCGGCGTGAGCTCGCCTTATAAGCTCGCGCGATCTTTTGGGTAATCATTCGTCCGTATTCTGAAGTCTAAAGCTCAGGTTCGGTATTCTTGGGCATGGTTTTCGTAACACCGTGAATACGTTCTCCCGACAATCGCCGGTTCGGTGTGTCCGTCGTGCGACGTGCGCGGCGGGAGAAGGCCCCATGGTTGTATACATTTGCGGCACAATCACAGGGATTGTCTACCCAGATGGTAGACAGGGAACCATCGGATCGAAGTCTTGTTATTCATAGGTAAGCTACCGTCCGAGACGCGCAGTTGGTACTTCGAGATCTCAAAGACAAGTACATTAGAAGAACACATCACCAAGAACCTGCTGTCATCGCACAAATAGCTCCGATACGAAGCTGCTATCAATACAAGGCCTCATTGCACGTACAGCGGGATACCAAACGGAAACAACTCAAACACCTTCCAGAAGCCGGCGCACATTGCGCCGTGCAACCCCGTCCCTCCATACACCTTCCAAGGTTGTCTTCAGTGTCTGCAGCCTTGTGCGTCTCTCTTCGCCGTCTTCGTCGAATGCGCGGTCGAGCACATCGTTGATCTCAGCCTTGAGGGTGTCCACGGTCCCGTTCGGCGTCTTGCCTGTGCGGTGGCCCCGGATCCCACATCGGCACCCCAAAATTTGACACTGGCTCGGGACTGATAGTAGCGGAGGAATTGCCTCAGACGTGAAGCGACGGATGCGTTGCACGTAACGGATGCACACGGTATCCGTGCACAAAAGGCTGAGATGCTATGCCTCTAGGGAGAAACAGTAGACACACTTAGCAACCCTACGAAGGTGTACGTTGGTCGAATGGATTTTAGGGTCCCGACGGTATTTGTGGTGCACCGGCTGGTTCGGGTTGGCGGCAAATATGTTCTGGAGCGACGGCGTCGCCGTGCACGAGTTTAACAGCGAGGGAGGAGTGGCAACTGGCTGAAATTCGGCAGGAACGTTGCGGCTCTCGCAAAAGCGCTGTAGACTGAGATCAGGATGCCCCAAATTGATAGCGGCGGTAAGAGAGTCCAACGTGCATAGACTGTTGGCGTAGCCTTGAGATCGGACAGTGAATACAAATTTAAGAATGAAGAAGACTCAGCAAAGTTCACATTGAGGTGTGAAATGCGTCCTGCAAAACACATGGTGCACGTTCCCAAAATTGGGGACAGACAATGGGCTGGTTTATTTTGGAGAAACGAACACTGTATCATGCCTTGAGGGTCACCGTACGCGGTCTTTGAGAATCCCGACTCCGGCGTTGGCCGCGCGCACCGTGCGTACCGGTGAACATGAACCGCACGTATCATTTCTTGAAAGAATTCTCGAGCTTCGAACCTCAGGCAGGCAATATGCAAGTAGAGACCCTGGGAAAGAACACCGTTGGATGTCGAAAAAGCGGGCTGAGAGCGACCAACATACAGTAGAGGGGCTGAAGCGCCCAGTGAGTACGCGCATGGTGGCGTGGGAAAACGTGAGTGGCTGAGACCCTCTGTGCGGACAATCACCGTCCCTTTCCTCCTCACACCTGCTTAGGGCCTTTGGCTCACAATGCACGATAGTACGCGTCACCTAATCTCCTCGCCAGCCGTGCTATGTGTTCTATGTATCTCAGAGGAATTGGCCAGGGAGGTGAGCTGGGGACGCGACACGTCGGCCCAAGGCGAGTTCTGTCTAAGTTGAGCGCGGGCTGCCAGGGTCCAGGGTCTCTGGGCAGAGTCTGCTGCGTAGGGGAGGGGGGACTGCGAGTAGGTCTTTGTTCAATGCTTGGCCATAGGTGGGGGGCCTGGTACAATGGCGATTGGTGGGGATCGCTCAGGTATATAAGGCCGTGGTCGACATTTTGCAGGCCACCGCACCCGAGTCTCTAACTTACATCATGATGGTGTCCCAACCATCCACTGTTCCTGCTACAGCCAGTGCCATCGCAGACCACGCCAACGTCGCCCTGCCTGTCAAACCAGACCCCACCGCTGAACACGCAGAATCCGCGCAGCTGCCGAAACAAGCGCATCGCGTGCGCGCCGTCCACGCCCGCAACCAGGACACGATCTCCGGCACGGAGGAGCTCATTGCGTCCATCGCGTGCGCCATCGACGGTCAGTCCCTCTTCTTTTCAAAGTTCAAGTGCGAGGGCAAGATACTGATGCGGAGCAGCGCATAGGGAGATATACGAGCACGGGCCCGCTAAGGAGCTACATGGGGACATCAACCCCAACTCGATTGTCATCTTCGACCACCCCCCTGGCCCCAGCTCCGGCAAAGCGCATAACAAGGAGGAAGGCCTAAGGGTAGAGAAGGAAGGAGACGAGGACGACGCACCTTGGGACTCACCATACGGCCCGAGCGCGGGCGCGATGGTGTACTGGGAGCCGCCGATCTCGTTCGCGACACTACGGCTCGTGGGCAACCCGGACAAGCCGCAGCCGCCTCCCGCGTGGAAGAGAGAGAGGTATCGGTATGTACACGTGATGCCGCCGTGGGATGCGGGGTGGAGGTGAGTTTCTGAGGGCGGGTGGGTGGAGTGCGTCTGGTCAAGGAGTGTCGAGGTTGTGTGGCATTGCTAAGGAGGTGTTGATGTGGTGTATGGCATTGACACGGGCGGTCTGCGGGCAAATCTTGCGATCCCAAGTCACCGAATCGGAGAGAGATTTTGCGCATTATCGATATGTCGGTGTTCGTATGTTTGTGTATATTCAATGTCGAGTCGCTTGAGATCATTAGCAGCCCAGAAAGGATGTAGGAGGATCACGCCTATTTCGAGGTGCGATGCTGTGCGGCCAGACTCGCCACCCTGCCTTGGCACGCATACAATGACACTACTGGCGATGACTGAGGGGACGTCTGCTGGAGAGGAACCTAGAGCACTGTCTGCAGTTGCACAGAGCGTGTGTTGCGAGCCGCGCTGGGGACTCGCGACGTACCTGCACATGCCATATCACAGTGAGGCTCTTGAGGCTCGTCTCACACACGTATGGAGGGCGACTCGTGCGCGACCCTGGGGGGAGGCGCCAGGCCGTGCGCGTGGATGTGGACTGTGGCAGGAGGGAAAATGGACGTGTCCCAGGCGGTCGTGGAGGAGTTCATCCAGTCCGCATGGATGTCGAGGTAATCTCGGCGGCCTGGGGGCGCAGACTTGCAAAGGCGAGCCAGCGAGCCAGCGACAAAGAGGCGGGCGCATCGCGGGCGCGATAATTTATTGGGAGCCGCCCATTTCGATCCAGACGTTGAGGAAGATGGAGGAGGTGCCGGATAGGCTGTGTCCGCCGCCGCAGAGGGAGAGGCCCCGCCGCCGTATGCGTTTGGGTACCGCTGATACCTTTGAGTGTGCCATCCTGTGTGTGATGTTATGTCGTCGGTGTGTCAATGAATGTAAATGAAGATTACACTCTCTAGAGCAGGACACGAGCGGACTGGATATGATGTGCGTTGGACGAGGTCCCCAGTGGTGAATGGTAGCTCATCGCGTGCATACAGGAGCGGCGCCGTGCAGCGTCGTGTTTGCGGACGAAGGATTTCATGTACCTGAGCATACAGTCTTACTTCAGGGGAGACTGAGCTTGTGGAGACGTACGCACTCGAGATAAGGGGGCGAGAAGCCGAGGGGCCATTCATTCAAAGCATCCAGTAACATTATTCATACAAGGAGCATCTTAGCAGTACAGCTGCAGATCGGCGTGAGCATGCACAGCGAACAACGAAGCCCCGGTACCTACACTAGCTCCATACAATTGCGCACGTCTTCCCCAAACTTCCTGGGTCACTAGGACTTCACCGTGCGCAGCGGCTCGTCGCAGTCGACGAGCGCGCCCACCGCGCGCACCCCCGGCTCGCCGGGGAAAGCACAGATCGCGATCGTGTTTGGGTTGATGTCCCCGTGCAGGATCCCCGCGTCCTCGTATAGGTGCTTGTACGCTGCGCGGCCGATGTGCGGGCGTTTCGTCGAGCGCGGAAAGAAGAAGTGGGAAAGGGTAAGGAGAGGGCTAACCAGTGACGACGTCGAGCATGACCTGCGCGAGCTCGCGCGTGTCGGAAAAGTTGACGAGCTCGCGGATGTGCAATGCGCGCACGCGCTTGCTGGCGGTGGGCGTGGTGTCGTCTGTTGTACAGGATGTGGACGTATCTGGAGGCAGGGGCAGCGCGGAGGAGGAGGGGGCGGGGTTGGGCATGGCCGGGTTCCTGTAAGCTTGATGTGCAACACGCTCGATTGTGTTCCAAGAGAAAGCGAGGTAGTTGAAGTACAGAGGACAAGGAGTCGACGCGACTCGGATTTCGTTCTGCCGCAGCATATATACGGCTCCGCCACGTGTATGCGCACGTGCACGCGTATCGGCTACTCTCGGGGCTGCCGTCGACAACTGCGTGTCTCCTGCTCGCTCTCTCACTTACACCGTACTGCAACAGCTACGACCTGGAGACGATATCGACCTCTTTTCCTAAACTCTCTCGAAGTACGGGGAGGTATATGTGTCACTATTCATGCGATATTGCAAAGTTGAGTCATCTCATATCCGTTCCTCGGACTTGCCACTAGGGTAGACCGGGCATGGAGGTGTTCAAACGTGCACTATAGAGCACTGCTGGCAGAACACAATGACAGGAAATGCGGTGTACAAGATACAACTGTGAGTACTTCTTAACTGAGATCTGCGCGACTTCTTAGTTACTCCCTCATCCTCAGATCCATCACAATTACACCTCACTCGCGATCCCAACTCCGCACAAACTTCAGCACCCTCCTCCGAGCCTCCACAATCGCCGTCTCTCGCAGCCTCTGCCTCCATGGCGTCGACGTCGCCGCCTTGAACTCCTCCGTCTCAAACACCGTCGGGGTCTCCCACTCGTGGATAGAGAGGTGCTTCGGCGGGCGCCCCTCCTTCGCCTCCGACCCCGTCGCGCCCGCGAACTCGAGCACGAAGCGCCGGCTGCGCACCCACCCGGGCACCTTCGCGAGCATAGGTATGTGCTCCTCGTCGTACCATTTGTTGAAGTCGTCCTCCGCCTCAGGCTTCACCTCGAGCTCGACGACGCTCAGGTACGGCCCGGGCTTGAGCGGATCGTACACGGCGCCCGCTTTGGGAGGGAAGACGGGCTCGCGGAGCGTGTAGATGCGGCGGTCGAGGAGCGCGAGACGCGAGATGAGGGACTTCTCGCGCTCGGAGCGCGTTGTTGCCAGATTAGCGTACGGAGGATCGGAGATGATCGAGGTGGAGGAGAGGTCGTAGAGCGCGCCGTACGTCGGATGCTCTCCATCGGCGGCGACCCAGCGCGACCAGGACTCGAATCCCGGGATAGGGAGGCGCAGAGGTACGTGCTCGTTTTCATACCAGTCGTTGTACTCGTCCTCGGAGATGGCGGGGCTGGGCTCGGAGTATACGAAGAGAATACCAGGCATGATGGTGCAGCGAGAGGTGCGTCGTTGAGGGACGGCAGTGCGTGTGGGGCGGAGACCCGCTTTATACGACCGCGCTATCCTGTGAAGAATCATCCGGCGTGCACGTCCTGAGATTCAACCCTCAGGCTTAGTGCACGTCCTGAGATTCAACCCTCGGGCTTAGTATTTCTGGACATGCCCTTTGTAATGAATGACGCGACTTCGGTCTCCCCACGATCGCCGGTTCGATGTGTCCGTCGTGCGGCGGGCGGGCCGGAGGATGGCCCCATGGTCGTACATATACAACTGCGGAACAATCACAGGCACAGTATATCGAGATGGCAAAAAAAGAACAGTGTGCTTAGAGCTTATATAGTCATAGGTGCACCGCCCATGTCGTTATGGATGCAAAGTTAGTGCGTCGAGATACTCACGACGTGCGAATCAGAAATATCTCTGATGTGTTGTCGCTGCTTCAATGACTCCAGTAGAACGGTACTAGTACTAACAGCTCATTACACGCGCAGCTGGATGCTAACCAAAGACACCTCAAATGCTCTCTAGAAGCTGGCGCACATCGCGCCGCGCAACTCCATCCTCCTTCCATGCGCCCTCGAGGGTTGCCTTCAGCGTCTGCAGTCTCGCGCGTTTATCCTCGCCGTCTCTTCCGAATGCGCGGTCGAGCAAATTCGTGAACTCAGCTTTGACAGCGTCGATTGTGCCGCTCGGGGTCTTGCCTGTGTCGTACCTCCACGAGCTCGTAGGCGACGTCGAGGTTGGCCGAGAGATGTACGGCGTTCATGGGCTGATCCACGACGATTGGCCACACTTAGGGTTACATTCAATATCCCCCGGGACTTCCCCCTCCCACTCCCCCTCTCTCGCAGTTCCCCCTGCCAAATCAGCACAGGCCACCTCCCACCTCCCAGATGGGGCAACCCGCCACCGACAGCACTCGGGACTGGGCCGCTTTCAGCGCCCGGCATGGGCTGGACCCCGACTCTGATTCCCCGGAAGACAGCCCCGGTCCCCCTGTAACGACCCAGGACTGGGTCGTTACGGGCATCGTACATCCACGAGCCCAGCGCCGTACGCGCTGGGCAGAGATAAGATAATGATGTATTAAATAGACGCGTGCGGCGTGCGGGTATTCGGAACCCG
>MNAD01000145.1:0-67451 GCA_001895945.1 Trametes pubescens
GGGGGGAGGAGGGGAAGATGCAGATGCAGAACCTCGAGGCGAAGACCGCCGGGGTTTTATAAACGCGGAGAAAACAGCCGGTCAGCCGCGTGGCATTTCAGGGTTGTCTTCCTGAAAGTTTCAATTGCGTATGTAACGCAGTCTGGACCGAAATGAAGAAGGTGCATGCGTAAACAATAGTGCCAGAGCACTCGTCGTAACCGGCTGTATGCTGCAAACAATGGCCACGCCTAAACGAGCTGTTGCAGGCTGTTGCGTACAAACAAAACTTGTTGTTGTATGCTGTGCTGAATGATACGTTGAATCCAGGTCGGGATAATACTGGCCTGCACTAGAATAAGCAGCCATCATGAGCATGCAGATGATTGATTTAAGTCCCTTGCGACGAGGATAACTCCGCAGGGGAGGAAGGGGGAGGGGAGGGTGACAAGTCGGAGAACGGTCGGTGAGCGACAGCGTTGTACAAACGTGAGGCTGTGCTGATTTTCAGTGTTCTTCCCACGGTGCGGGTGGCTCGATCGAGACGGGTACCTAGATCGAGTGCGTTCTCTCTGCAAACTTCATGACACCGAAATGCAGTCTCTTCTCATGCGGATTCGTACGTACGGTGGTATGTATGTCACCGATATTCAGAACGCAATATACGTCATAGTTATGCCTAGTGTGCGATCAAACTGGCAGGTTTGTTCGCATTTCGCCTGCTACTTGTTTGCTCCTGGGGCCTTCACAGTTCTTCGATGGGTTTCGCGTTTAAATCTGTTGATCTGCTAGCTCGGGAACCACCAGGCAGGTTGATCCACCCGTTTGAGCGTATCAAACTTGGAGGTTAGCAGCGTTATACGTACAACTGTCTGCCAAACACCTGCCGAGGCTCCAATAGAGCTCTTCCGGTGGCCTGCGGCCCCTCGTCTACTACCTTCCACCTCTTTTGCAGTGTGATGCGTGCACCTCTTGGGTGTCGTTATGTCGTTATTTTCGTTGATCTTGCATACAACTACTCGCTGATTTTGACATGTTCCTAGTTCGCCGTGGCCTGCACCATTCACCTTGACTTGCTCGACAGATCTGGCCACGGTGTGCATGTCAGGTTGAGCTTGGTGTGAAATATTACGCTATGTACACACTTTTTCTGAGAGCTGGATGTGAAGGTTTTGATCAAGACGCCTCTACGGGGTTTTTGGGCAGACCTTCGAACTCGTATTTAGATGCATGCGGTGCACATGATACGCGTCATGTCCACCATAACGTAGTAAGCGAGATCTGCTTCGTGTGCTCGTTACGACGTGCAATGTTCTCGTACACAGTCGCGGACTCTGCGCTCGAACTTAGCCCTCGAAGCAGTGGACGAGCTAGAAATGGACTGACACCAGCGGGGTTCGAAGAGTGATGCAATCACGGGGCGCCGATGGAGCGGCAGTGCACGCCGAACACCTCGACGGTCGTCTTGTCCATCGCCACCGACGACACCGACCACGATGTCGACACCCCCGCCCCCCGCGACGACGACCCAGACGGTCGACGCTCCCAAGCCCGAGCGCCCCGCCCCCGGCACCCGCATGCCCTCCCTCAACCAGCTTGCCGCCCGTATCAAGCTCGACGGACCGTCCCCCGCCACCGCAGGCAACCGTCCCCGCCTCGCCGCCTCCCTCCTCCGCACGTCCTCCGCGAGCTCCAATGTATCCTCTGCAGCGGCCTCCACGACCGACTCCGTGGCCGTAAACCCGCCGACCTCGCGCTCCGAGTCCCCGGCGGCCATGTCCGTCTCCCCGCCCCGCAGCGACACCGGCACCCCACAACCAGAAGAAACCGAGCCACTTACGACCGAGAAGCTCGACGAGTTCAATGAGGAGACCGCCGCTGCCGCTGCGAAGGAGAAGGAGACGAAGCCGAAACAGAAAATGCCAATGGGCTATAAGAATATCCCCAGTCTGGACGCGATTACCGCGCGCCTCGCGAAAGCGAGGACGCTCAGTGTTGACGGCTCCGCGAAGCCGCCAGAGGCGGAGACAATCGAAGACCCGAAGACACCCGGGTTGCGCATCAAGGCGCCTGAACACCCTCTCGAGCATACCTGGTGAGTACTCGCCGATACCGTTCCGCGATCGCAGTGCCTTTGAGGGAATTATGCGAGGATTTTGCGAGGGTCATATGAGGTCCCCTTGGGCACACAGCTCTCGCGATGGTCCTCTTTCGTTGGTCGTCAGAGTGGATGGACAACTAGCTGACACCGTCATGCGCAGGACATTATACCACGACACAAAGAATAAGGTGCCATTCACGCCCGCGACTGCTACCGTTCAAGAGCCGCCGGGTTCCGCGCACTTCATGGCGCCGGACACGGACGAATACGAAGCAGGACTCACCGTGATCGGCGAGTTCGACACGGTCGAGACGTTCTGCCGGTACTTCAACTGGCTGAAGCCGCCGTCGAAGCTCGAGCGCAACTCGAACTACCACATCTTCAAGTCGGGCATCAAGCCGATGTGGGAGGACGAGGCGAACGCGAACGGCGGGAAGTGGGTGCTCACGATGAAGAACAACCCGCAGCTGCTCGACCGCTGCTGGAGCTGGCTCGCGATGGCGCTCGTCGGCGAGGACCTCGACGAGGGTGACGAGATCTGCGGCGCGGTCGTCTCCCTCCGCAGCAAGGTCGACCGCATCCAGCTCTGGACGCGCTCGAAGGAGGACGTCGAGAAGATCAACGGCATCGCGCGCAAGATGGTCAAGCTCCTCGACATCTCAGAGGCGGACGGCATTGGCCTCGAGTTCCAGGTTAGTCCTCGCTGCTGCGGCGGGATCTCGTCTGCATTCGTACTCACTCTGTTTGTTTGCCGATAGTACAACAACGAGGAGCGGCCTGTAGCGAACAGGTTCCTCTCCATCCAGGCCGTGCCACAATCCTCCTTCCGCACCTCCTTCGCAGGCAAGCCGCCTGGGTTCAACAGCCCCGTCGCTGGCCCGGGAGAGGGCCCGCAGGTCGGCGCTGGCGCTCCCGGCGCGGCCCCTGGAGGCGCGTTCGCCGGCTTCGGTGTCGGAGGTGGCGGCGTGCTCGGTTCAGGATGGCGAGGCAAGCGTTCCGCGTGAGCACGCGTTTGTCGTGCTCCGCCGGTGGGTACGTACGAGGTAGACGTCAGGAATCGAAAGGAATCGTCGCAGTCCAGCTAAGTAAGTAGGTCAGGACGGCAGTGAACCCAATGAGCGTGTATGTGTACGAGGGAAAGGTGGCTTTGGAGGGCCGGACGGACTCCGCTGTGGCAGTCTTGATCTTGGTGTAACGCATACATCCATACATATGTGCGCGCTCGGGTCGCCCGAGGCCAGGGCATCAACAGAAGTATTTATTCAGAACGTAGTGTAGCAGCCATACAACACGCAATTCGGGAAGCCTAAACTGTGGCAGAGCAGAGGAAGAGAGCTATGGGAGACAGAGAGTATATAAGGAGACTTGGTATCAGCAACCCCGGTAGAGGAGAATCGTCCGTGCTGACAGCCTATGAAGGAGGAACATCCGGGGCAGCCGATGTTGGGGACGGGGGTGGAGGTGCAGCGGGCTCTACGGGTGCCGGTGGTGCGGGGAGCGACGGCGGGGTTGCTTCGGGCTCTGCCATACTCGCCGCCGCGAGGACTGCTTCCACGATTGGAGCGACCGGCGCTGTTGCCGGTGCTGGCACTGCTGCCTCCGTTGAGGTTGGGATAGGTGTCTCGGCCACAGGTGTAGCAATCGGTTCTGCGCGTGCTGGTGGCACAAGATGAGGCGCAGACACTTGGCCTTCCGATGGTTGAGCGAGGGGTGGTTGTGGTAACGTTGTTGTGGGCTCCGACGAGACGGCAGACAGACCAGCGCCCTGTATCACGGATCCTGACGGCACCGGCTGAGGTTCAGGGACTGGTGCAGGCGCGGATGCGAGACTAGGCTCGCTCGTCGGTACCACCGCTGGCGTCTCCACCGCGTCGGCCATGGACACGTCCTCCGGATCGGGTTGAATGGCGGAAGCGAAGACTGCTGCGACGGCGGCTGCTGCTTCTGCAACGTCATCTTCTGGAACAACATGCGCTGTAGCTTCCGGTTCCGAGACGGGTTCGGGCAGGGGCTGCGGTTGTGGGTCCGACACCTTCTCCACGTCCATCTGAACCTCGACCACGCCATTTGTGGGAGCAGGGGTATCGTCAGCAGGAACTGCTGGTGTCTCCGTCGCCGACGGTGTGGTCTCGGCCTGCATCGGTGCTTCCTCCACTGCAGGAGTCAGATCTTCCCCAGTCGCGGGAGCGACGGGCGGCGCAGACGCTTCGGCATCCTCGACGGGTACCTCCTGCTCGACCGCAATCTTGTTTGCGTACTCCTCCATCCACTTCTTGCGCTTCACAGTACGCCGTTCGACTAGCACGCGTGCGTCCGCACGCTCTTGCGCAGAGGACAGACGGATCATGACGTCCTCCGAGGGCGGGACGAAGAAGAACCGGTAGGTGCGCACGCAGACTTTGATCTGGAGCCTACCGTGAGCGAGGATATCGGGCATTTCGCCGGAAGGTGCGGGGAATCTCGTGCTGTTGTGCATCGCACAGGTCAGCATATGGGTGGGGGAGCGATGAAAGGAGACTGACCGAAGAAGGAATGGACGGCGGATAGTGGATGACGAAGGCACACCTGCAGTGTAGTGATGCTATGCATATATGTTAGTCGTGGTGAAAGAGGCACTGAAGATGAAACACGCACCGAAACGAAGGACTCGATGTATGACTGCCAGCGCCCAGTGAGGACTTCCGAGTCGTCAAAGGTACTGTCATCTTTGCCGATGAGCTGGATCGTCATCGTCCTAGGTTCGGGAAGCTGCGGAGGCGCAAAATATTGAGTACGGGTGGACCTCCGTATGTGAGTATACATACCCAGTCCACACGGAACAAGTTCTCATCAGGACCAAGCACGCGCTCAGTATTCCGACGGCAGTTGATGAGGTCTTGAGTCGTCGGAGAGGTGATTTCGCGCTCTCGCCGCAATAGGTCGAACAGCTCTTGACTCTTAGGATCCGACAGGATGACTTGGACCTACGCAAAATGTGAGTTATGTCTAGCCGCCGAAAGTAGACGCATAACTGACCTGCTTGATCAATGCGCCGATGACCTTGTCTACGGTGAATAGCTTGTACGCATGCTATATGCGTGTCAGAAGAGAAATGGATATCCTGAAGATGTCTAATTACCTTCAAGCCGAACAAGTATCGCGTAATCTCCTCGAAGGCGTGCTGCTCAAGCTCGTTGTCAAACAACTTCTCGCAGGACTCCAACATCAGGTCGTAGTAATGCGACGCGTGGTTGATGCGGTCGCCCATCTTCGCAAGGTCGTCCTTGATCAACTTCGAGACGAGAGAGGGTTTGGGCTCCATCGGATCTGTGCCATTCGCTACCAACTCAGCGGTAATGTTCTTGAAGAGCTGTAGTCGAGAGTAGAGCAGCTGCGGATGATGATGTCAGAGCAGTTCACCCTGGACACAATTGTTGAGCATACCTCCAGCAATCGCAGCATGACGTAGAAAGCGGTATTGGTGAAGAAGCTACCGCGTCGTCGCGAAGGGTTCTTATCTAGCCGAACGCCAGAGGTGACGCCGTTCTCTCCCTTGACAGGCTCACCGTCGAGCTGCATAGAATCAGATGCCACTGGAGACACGAAGCGGGATGGCGTTGGGGAAGCAGCCTCCTGAGCCCTCGTACGACGGCTGGACTTCGCCTGTTCGCTCTTCAGCAACCGCTTTCGCAAGTCACCCGCGTTACCACCTCCGCCCTTCTTCCTGGATCGAGAGCTGCCTCCGCTGGTACCGTTCACTTCAATGTCTTCCTCCGCCTCCCCATCGCCGTCCATCGACTCGTGGTGGGCGACGAACGCAGCATTGAAGGCGACAGAGTCCAGCATGAAGAATAACGGAACGAACGACCGGAGGAACGTCTCGATCTTCTTCCGGTCCACGAGCGCGATCTGGCCCTGGGTGCGGTCAAGGAACGAAAACGCGAGCTTCAGCGTATCCTGGAGTACCGCGACGTCGTCCACGACGAACTCAAGCTGGTGGCGCGGCTTGGTACGCGCAAAGAGTGGATCAATGAGCGCCGCGCGCTTCACCCGCTGCTCGTCGCGCGCCGCCTCAATCTGCGACACGAACGCTTTCTGCGTGACAGCCTTCTTGTCCGTGGCCTTGAACGTCACCGCCTGGTGGTCGAGCGACTTGTGGTAGTTGCGCAGGTCGACTTCGCGCCAGACTTTGTCCCACTCGCGCTGCGCGCGTTTCCACTCCTCGTGCTTCTGCTTCAGCCGTGTGAGCACGACCGGAATTGCCGTCGCGGGGACATCCTGCATCGCCGTCCAGACCTCGAGTCCCGGGTCGCGCCCGTAGATCTTTTTAATCACACGTTGGTGGATCGCCTTCCCAACCCCGCCCAGGTTCGGCTTGAGCTTGAAGTTCGCGCGCTCCTCCGGGGTGAGCTGGGCAATCTTGTTGTTGAGCGGTTCGAGCACCTGGATCGTACGGTGGATCGCCTCAATGTGGAAGTCATACTCATGCCGCTCCTCTTCACTGCGGTGCAGCGCCTCCTCATAGATGTTCTTCTTGTGCGCAATGAAGCCCGCGTCCTCGCTCGAGAAGGTAGGCTGCGAGATCCACTCGTCGTTCAGCACTGCGTTACACATCTCGTCGCGACCGGAGCATTGCACATGAATCTCCTAGAGGGGTGTCAGCAAAGTATGACTCGCGTGGTACTAGACACGTACGTGGGCGGGGAGTTTCCTGTAGCTCCCATATCGCGTATGCAGCTGCTCACGACTAGGTCGGTCCAGTGCGCCCATTGGACGAGTCCACGCCTCCTCTTCGGCCGCGATCCACTCCTTGCGCTCATCCCAGCCAAGGATAGCCTTGAACTGCGCCATCAACTCACCCTCGCCCAGGAACGACCTGGCCTCGCGCACGAGGCGCGTGGTATTGATGATGTCCTGCGTGAACAGGTTGACGAGCTTCAGGAACTCGTTGTACGTGTCGCGATTGTCGATCGCGCGCTTTACGCGCTCGAAGAAATGTCGGTCGTCGCTAGGATGAAGCGAGTTTGATTGCTGGATGGGCTGCGGTAGATGTTGGGGGAGAGGCATGGGCTGCTGGTGCTGAGGGTAGAACGCCTGCGGAGGCGGCTGAGGTGGCGCGCGGGGTGGTGATGGTGGAGGGACAGCCTGTCGCTGAGCTAGAGCCGGTGAGGGTGCCTCGCTCGACGCTTGCACTTTCGTCTTCTGCAGGGGCTATGAGCGAACATATACTATCACCCGCGACAGATGGAGACGTACCTTGTTCGCACTGCTCTTCGCAGGAGGCTCCTTCTCCTTGTCGCGATCCGCGACTTTCCTCTTCCTCTTCTGCGGGACGGCAGTAGAGGACGACGCGTGCCCGTCGCCGCCACCTCTCTTCGACTTCGGCTCGCTGGCCTTCCTCTGCTCTTCTAGTTTCGCGACGCGCGCGAGTTCGTCTTTCTGTGTCTGCTCGTCCGGCAAGAACTGTATGAAGTCGCGCATCAAATCAGGCGCGTCTTGCAGCAACACGCCGATCTTGCGCAACGTCTCGCCCTGCGGATACTTGGCCGACAAGCACGCCACAGACCACGACTCCATCCCGCGGATGTCCTTGTGATCCTGCATGGTGCCGGAGGACTCCGAGAGGATCGACAGGAACTTCCTGTACATCTCCGGCTCGTTTGCGTATCGCGTCCTGACCTTGGTGACGTAGTCGAGCGCGGGCTTGAGGGTTTCTTGGGACACTATGGGTGCCTCCGGCTCGTGAATCGCAGGCGGCAGGGGGAGTGGGGCATGTTCGGCGTTTCCACCGTAGTTGAAAACGCTGTTAGTGGCTTGCGTGGTGGTTCCTGCGGGCGTCGTGACGGTGATATAGTTGGGGTCGGGATGGGATGTAGTCTCGATCCGGTAGCCAGCGGGAAGAAATGTGTTGAATCCTTGGATTAGGGACGGGTGTCCGTGGAAGAGATTGGAAACGCGCTCAATAACGCCTGGCGTGTCGATGCTACGCGCGCAAGCGAGTCAATGCCAGAATGGTCGGAACTGCGGTAATATGGCTCACAGCTGGCTCTTGAAGTCCTTCATGATGTCCAGAAACTTGTTGTACACGTCTGGCCGCTCGGAGAACTGCATCTTGACCTGGTCAAGATAACCAAGGGCGTCGCTGACGTTGAGTGGCCGGTCCGAACCTGCAAGATAGGTCACAATCTGAGAACGCGCATAGACGAGGACAGTAGTATACGACGTACCTCCCGCACCGGAATAATCATGATCCCCTGTCGGTACTGCATGGCCTACATGGCTTTGGAGCTCGCTTTCGGAAGGCTTGACGGGTTGCGGATGGTGCGGGGAAGGGGGCCGACTACCCGCGAGCAGTGCCTTGGACGCTGAGCCAGAACCGCTTGGCCCAGGATGTGGAATAGTGCTCGATTCTTGTGGGTTGCTATCGCTGGCGTCCATGATGGACTTCAGAGAATGACGCTGTTGGGCAAAGAAAGACGGTTGGTCTCAGCACGACTTGCGATTGACACGAACAGTACGCACCGTGTTCTCGCTCTTGATGTTTATCACCAGGTTCCTTGCAGGGCTGAAATATCCTCAGTGCCTCCGACGCCGGGTACTTGAGACAAGCGATGAGCTGGTGCAAGAGGGACGGGGAGGAGGAGGAAGAGGGCGGTGGCTGAGATTGCCCTGCCCGCAACGTCGATCGTGCGCACAGACGCCCACAGCCCGGAGATCAGTTGACATCATCTAATCTTATCTCACATACCTCCCATTCGATTCCCACCCGTGCAACCTCTGTTTTTCTTATGTTTCTCACGTTTACTCTCCACGTTCTTCGTGACAGTGTTGACATATCGCCCATAGTGCAGAAATGGTTCGCCAGGATGGCACACGGTGACTGGAAATTTTACGACTAACATAGCAGGGTATCGGTAGGGAAGAGGGCTCGCGTCCAGAGTACTAGCAAGAAGAGAGTGAGGGAAGCCTCGAGTCTAAATAAGCTACGCGGAAGGCCTCGATATGAAGTACGAAACTAGAGCTCCTTCACCAACTTCCGCATCTCCGCGTTCCTGAACAGCTCCTGGTCAGGGAACCGCCCCTTTGCCAGCTCGATCATGAAGCGGCCCAACTCCTCCGTCGGGACAACGCTTGAAGGCATCAGCGTCCCGAGCACAGGCCCGAACACAGCGTCGAGGGCGCGCAAAGTGAAGCTCCGCTGGTTCAACCGGTCTTCGGGGTAGGCCTTCGATGGGAAGAAGTAGCCCGGGCGCAGGATGTACGCCTTCATGTGGGTGCCCTGGAAGAGCTCGGGCAGCTCGCGCTCGACGCGGCCCTGCACGACGACATGAGCATGTGTCACTCTGAGGCCGTTGGCGAACGAAATATACGAACCTTTACGCGCGCCCATGCTTGCCGCGACTCCCCGGTAGGGTCTGCATGTTCCCCACTGACATACACGAACCGGAAGGGCTTCTCCTCAGACCCCGCGCCAGCCTCCTTCAACGCTCGCGCCGCCGACAGGGTGTAGTTGTAAGCGAGCTCCGTGTACTGTTCTTCTGACATGCCGACCGAGCTCTTTCCCAGCGCCCATACGAGGCCGTCGTGCTCCGCTAGTTGCTGCGCGAGATCCGCCGGGTATGTTTTAAAGTCTTGGTGGAGTATGGTGTTGGTTTTGGCTACCGCTTGCGGAGGAAGCTTGGCCCACGAGGGTACGGGCCGACGAGTGAGGAGAGTTACACCATCAATGGCGGGGTCCACTAGAGCAGCACGATAGGCCGCGAGACCAGCTAAGAAGCAAGTATGAGCGCGCGTGCTACATGGAAGCCTTACTAAGTACGCACCGACTCCCGTAACTCCAGTCAGGATTAGACGCATGGCTTCCGGGGTGGGCAGAGAGGTATGCAGTAAGCGATTACCACGTAGAGAAAGTATGGCGGGCGAGGATCCGGACGGAAGTTGGGGAATATGAGTAGTGCCTTACGCCCCCCGCGCACGGTCGTCTTATATGAATGATCGCCCTCGTTCGGGTGTGCCGTAGGGACGCGTACGCGGCAACGAGCCCTATAGCGCATGCCGCCGTCTCAGATGGATCCATGCGGCCGCTTGTGTGGACCGTCATTATTTGCAGTGTCCGATCGGGAAACGCAAACGGTGTTATCCAGACCGCTGCACTGCGGCCACAGTTTCGTCCTGACAGTCTGGGAGACACTTTCAGGAGTTGCGTCAGAATAGGTCTGTCAAGGGTATATTCGAATGTCCCGATGTCCGTGCACACCTAATGTCGAAGTAGTCAAGTTGTTGTGCAGGGAGCAAGTGCAGAGCAAGGGGAGATCGAGAATAGCCGAATTTGATCGCCAGGAGCCTCAAGAATATTTTCGAGGATATCCTGTGAGTACACAAGGATACATGTATAGCCACTCGCCGAGCAGATACGTCGACGTCGACAACCCAGCGAGGCACATCGCTCGGCCGGTCGGAGCAGTTCAGTGGGAGGAGGAGAGCCTTGGGCGCTTGATATCAGCATATACGCGCCCGAAGTGATCGGAGTGCCCAATATATTTTAGGCGTCCGTCCATGTTATCTCTGTCTTGATTTTGATCATCCAGGACCTGGGTGCAGTGTTCGTCTCGTTACGGATTCAAATTGGTAGGTTCGCCCACTGAAGTCTTCCAGATGTTGTACGGCTCACGACCTCTCACCAGGGCTTGCGTTTTCGAACTCTGAGTCGCTCAGACACAAATCCCGATCGGAATTTGAGTCGAAGCGCTCTACTATAGCATCCACGACAGATCCTTCAAGTCCATAGTATATCACCTAATACTCCACCTAATACTCCACCCCACTGGGCTTCTTGCGCATTCTAGCATGACTGCGCGCCCCTACGGCAGCGGGGATAGCACGCAATGCGCAGATATATAACCCAGCGCCGTCGGCACCCACTCCCAACAGCTGACCTCGAACACCACTCCTATCATCACAAACATGTCTCCCGCTACACTCCCGACGCGCAAGATCGGTGGTGTCGACGTTACCGCCATAGGTTACGGGGCCATGGGTATCGCCGCCATATACGGCGACAAGCTCACTGAAGAAGAACGTTTCAAGGTGCGGTGGTGTCACCCAATCTGTCAAAACCGCGCACTGACATCTTGATTTTCTCTTCAATGGTTAGGTTCTTGACACTCTGTACGAGCTGGGGTGCACAAACTGGGACACGGCGGACATATACGCTGACAGCGAAGACCTCATCGGCAAATGGTACGTGTCGACGATGTGCCTATGATATAGGCCGCATTTATTGACTGCCCCCTGTCTCCTGCGCTAGGTTCAAGCGCACTGGCAAGAGGAACGAGATCTTCCTCGCTTCCAAGTTCGGTATTGCTCCTGAGCCCGGCAAAGTCGTCAGCGGAGACCCTGCATACGTCCGCAAGTCTATCGAGAAATCCCTCAAGCGACTCGGTGTCGATTTTATCGACCTCTACTACCTCCATAGGTACGTACCATCCATTGGATTAGGTATGTTTCCTAATCACCAAACTGACGGGCCTTCTGTAATGCAGGGCCGACCCGACTGTTCCGATCGAGGTGCGTCTCTGAACACCAATTCCAAACACCCCAGTCAGATCCGCTGACGAAATTCCCAGCTCACCGTCCGCGCCATGGCGGAGCTTGTCAAGTGCGCTTACTTTCCCCACGGCCTACGACGGTCCGTCTGACTCTTACTGACGCTCGGACCATAGACAGGGCAAAGTGAAGCACCTCGGTCTCTCGGAGATCTCTGCCGAGACCCTCCGTCGCGCGCATGCCGTCCATCCCATTGCTGCAATCCAGGTCGAGTACTCTCCCTTCACACTCGACATCGAAGATGAGAAGATCGGTCTCCTGAAGACCGCCCGCGAGCTGGGCGTCACCGTCATAGCATACTCACCGCTCGGGCGTGGCTTGATCACCGGGAGATACGTACGTTCTCCCCATCCACTTTTCGTGGAGTGTTCGGTTCTGATTTCATGGACTTCGCTGCAGAGGAGCCCTGACGACCTCGCACCCGACGACTGGCGCCGATCAGTTCCTCGGTACTCTAAGGAGAACTTCCCGAACATTGTGAAGCTCGCTGACAGCCTCGGCGCTCTGGGCAAGAAGTACAATGCCACCGCCGGTCAGGTCGCCCTGGCGTGGCTCCTAGCGCAAGGAGACGATATCATTCCCATCCCTGGGACCACGAAGATCGCTGTGAGTACCGCTTACTTACTATCTGATCTGTTACATAAACCGACACTTTTTATAGAATTTGAAGGAGAATTTGGGTGCTCTGTCGATCAAGCTCACCCCTGAGGACGTCGAGGAGGTTCGCAAGGCCGCTGCTGCCGCTGACACCACGCACGGAGCTAGGTACCCTCCCGGGCTCGCGGAGACCCTATTTGCGGACACGCCCCCTCTCAACGAATGAGCTGTTATGTGACAATCAAGCACCTGTATAATACGAGACGTTCAAGTTGTACAGAAATAGGTTTCTTTCGTGATGACATGCGGTCACGGCGTGCAGTATGATGTGACTGAAGCGGTTACCAAAAGGTAGTCACGCACGCGGGTTTGCCGGGCAGCCGTGGCACTGCTTGAGCTGGAACGGCCATCGTCTCATCTGTACCCCGAGCTCTCTGCGGCACTTACTCGAACGAAGCTTTTCTGCATGTTCTCTGCTGTCTTCTTCGAAAGATGCTCTTCACTGTCTACTTGGTTGACTCATCGCTTGAAGAAAAGTGTGTTGGGAAAACAAGTTAGGCTTGCTCGATGCTCGGGGCTCGGGCATACGGGAGTCTCCACCAGGGATTAGCTGGATGCAGGCCATGGCCAGTAACGGTGGTCGCATTTGATGACGCCTTCTTCACCTCCGGTGGACCTTGAACCGGATGTGGCTCGATACGTCTGACAAAGATGTTTGTCCGCTCTTTCCGTCCGGTCTGCGCTCTCGGATCAAGGATGGAATGGCGAGTCATTGTCTGGCGCTATGGCTCCGGCGACAATCCAAGCATCATTGTGGCTCAATAGTGTGTATAAGCGCGATAGCCACCGTATGGTGTATAAAACGGTCGTCCCCAAGTTTGCTAACCGCACGAGTCTTCCTCTTTCTCAACGTCCCGCCCGCAACCGTCGCATATACCATAATTGACTTCGCGAGAGGTGCGGCTACATATTTGATTCATTAGAGTCTTTTGTTCCGAGCTTACGTCCAAGCTATAGCCACAAATATGGGCGAAATCACCATCGCGCAAGACCAAAAACAATATACACCCGCAGCTTTGGGGTCAGCAGATGACTGGCTCGGGTGCGACCACGACGTCGAGACACCCGTCTACCTTTTCGTACAGCCTTCGCTTGCCACCGGCTTCCGAGACGCTCAGTGGTGCATTGCATGGCCTGTCGGTGGTCTGACAGAAGAACGCATGACTGCATGGCGCCACATCCGGGTTGACGCCTGTATGTCGCTGGTGGACCCGGACGAGGGACAGCAGTACCGGTATTCGGGGCCGATCACGAAGACGGGTGGACCGGGTACTGCGAAGCGGTTCATGCTCATCAACACGACGCTCGCCATGCGTAAGAAAATCGAACAGCTTGCACAAGACGATTACGCCCTCTCTTCAGGGGAGGACTTCGGATCCGCCGTTCAAGCCGGCAGGGTTTGGGTCGAGAAGCTGTTGGACGCGATGGTGACTGCGGGACTCATTTCGAGCAACAGACGCGACCGAGTGGTTCACCAAGCTTCTTCCAGTATGTTTGTATGTTGCATCTTCTCCGAAAAGTGCTTACGACGTTGAACTACAGTATAACCCTCGCGGTCAATCCCTTCGCCCCACTATACCTACGATATATATAATTCACATGTGTACACTATACCCGGTATGTCAATTGCTCGAACCATCATTTCCGAACTTGCTCTGCTGGCACAGATGTATTCGGTCAGGCCTAGACCGCGGTGGGCTGCAAGGCCTAGACCGAGGTGAGTGTTTTGTGAGATGCCTCGGAGGCCCAGCAACTGCGGCACCCTAGACTCCCCGTTATCTCTCCTCTCTGCCAGCCCTTGGTAGATAAGCGTAGGTTCACTGAGAGACCGCGCTCTGGGTGGAATCCAGTGCGGTCGAGTATGGTCCTGACACAAACTAGCGCCCGTGCGCCTCCCTGCCTTCGACAGTATAAGGCGGCGGCGGACAGCGAGCGCTGATCCTCCGTACACCTCGTCTCACGAGGAACACTGCTCCGAACTCAACATATCGCACACAGTAGGCAGACGTCGACCCTGCGCTACAGTACAATCGCTGAGATCCTATTCTGTTGCAGTCACACTTCACACTCACATCACCCTATGGTCGAAATCCTCCAAGTGCAGGACTCCCTTAACGCCCACTCCCCCTTCTTGGGGACCACCACCGACGACTGGCTCGCGCACGACCACGACGTCCCTGCGCCCGTCTATCTCTTCGCCTACCCCTCACACACCTCGACCGACCCCCACCGCGCGCGCTGGAGCATCGCATGGCCGGTCGGCGGGCCCACTGTGGCGCAGATGGTCGCCTGGCGGCACATCCACCTCGACGCGTACGAGAACGAATCCGGGCTCGAGACGGACCCGCCGCGCTACGTGTACGGTGGCGCGATCACGAAGACTGCGGGGCCCGGGACGGTGCTCGCGAAGCGCTTCCTGCTCGCGGTCGTCGACCTCCCTGCGCGCCAGCACATCGAGGCGCTCGCGGCGGAAACGCCGTTGGAGCGCTTGGATGCGGCGGATATGGACATGCACGACGCGCACGCGCAGGGCTGGATCCGGGAGCTGCTAGACCGGATGGTCCGCTCTGCGGTGATCTCGAGCGAGACGCGAGACAGCGCAATCGAACAGGCTTCGTCTGGTAAGTCGATGCACTTGTGACGCCTACACAGAATGGGGGCTGACCTCTGATACCTCTTGACTCAGCCTTTCTCAAACCACATTCGCCGCTAGTTCTTGGGTTATGCGAGTAATAGTTCTGGTTTCGGGAGACTCGGCTCGTCCCATCTTCCATCGTATATCCACGCGTTATATCTTTGTACGAACCATACCTCTATTTATACCCGGTTCTCGGAAAATATGGAGTGCGCACAAGACGATTTACAATTCAGAACGTTTCACAAACCTTCAGCGACGTTTACAACAAGTTTCCCTAAGCAATGAGAGCCTCTACCTTCTCCCTCTCCCCGTTCTCCCAATCGTCCCAGCACAGCGACAGGATCGCCGTGTCCCGGCTTGTCTGTTTCTCGAACGGGTCTCCAGGCCGGCCCTTGTTGCCGTACGCCGTGTTCTCCTCTGGGAGCACCACAATGTGTCTCAGCGTCCCCTCGCGCTTGAACCCCATCCGCTCCGCCAGCCCCACCGACGGCTTATTGAGCGCGTTCGCGATCCACTGCGCGCGGCGGAAACCCAAGCCAGGTGGCGACTGCGTCGGGAGCTGGAGGATGTACCGCAGACTGGCCGCGATCATCTCCTTCGCGACGTGCGTGTGCTGGAAGTTCGGGAACACCATGATCCACCCGGGCTCCATCTGCAGGTTCTGCGCGGACGTGTTGATGAGCCCAACGAGGCCCGCGAGGCTCCCGCCCCAGTCGGGGTGCTTGGGATCGGGGCGCGTCTTGTCGATGACCGCGAGGTTGAGCAGCACAGGGTTGCGCCGGTAGTAGACCTCGTGCCACGCGAGGAACTCGCGCAGGGAGTGCCAGAAGCGCGTGTAGTAGGCGTAGAGCGCCTCACGGTGGTCCTTGACGTTCTCCCAGTACGTCTCGGCGTGGGCGCGTGGGACGAAGGGGACGAGCTTGACGCGGGCGGTCTCGAGGGTTTCGGGGTAGAGTGGGAAGGCGAAGTTGATGTCGTAGGGATCGGGGCCGTAGAGCTCGTCGTCGGGGAGCAAAGACTCGGGCTCAGGCCGCGGAGTGTAGTGGTTGACGAAAGCCATGTTGTGGTGGGTACTGGTCGTCCTCGAAGCGAGTGGATGGCTTGAACACGATCAACGACGAGCTTTATATAACTGGCCCGTGTCGCCCGCAGGTCTGGAAGCCGCCTGCCAGTGAGACAGCAATCAACGATCGTGGTGAGTCACTAGTCCAGGATGGCGAGAAAGTATTGACTCCTTTGACGCCTATCGCTAGGCCCTTGCCCACGCAAACCGCATGGGCGTTTCGCTAAGGCTGCACAGCTGCATGGCTTTAAAGTCGCTAACGCTCCGGATGCAAGCACTACGGGATGGGCGGAGGCCCGATGGCGCCTATTCGATCGCCTTACTATGACTCCGACGGTGAGTTGGAGCCCAGGAACGTGGGTTCGGTGAACGTACCGCTCACTCTGTGGTGCGTTCAGTGGACGGTCTCGCGCCCACTGTCCTTCCGATCTCTCGCGGCTTGCCTCCCTAGGCACGCATACTGCAGACCCTTTGGCTTTGATACCCAAGATCGCGTCCATTGTGCCATGCACTCACTCCCGCGTCCAGATAGCTGCGACTTGTGCCGAGTACTCACCTCTCCTATTGCTAGCCTTTGTGTGACGCGACGGGTACATCGCGCGGTAGCGCCTGCAGTTTGATGGTGGTGGTGTAACTGGCGTATGAGTAATGCTGTTCGCTGGCAGACTACTTCGCCTGTAACATCGCCATAGTTTCGTCAAGCGACAGTCTATTCGTATAACATCTGAATGCGATGATCAGAAAGGGTGTTTTAGACGCATTGTGTCACTCACAATTCTCCTATATTCCATCCAGTATTGTTACAAACCCTTTGCGACAGTAACGGACACATCATTGTACATAAATACATGAAACTTACCTCCTGTTTCCTTACAATTTGCTCAAGGGAATTACCAGGTCCTCGCCCTGCACGACTGGTTGAGTCGCGATCTCCGTTCGGTAGCGGTCAGGAACGAAGGCATTGAATCCCTCGATAAGGGACGGGTGACCGTGGAAGATCGTAGACACACGCTCAATGACGCCTGGGGTGTCGATGCTACGCCGTAATCAGGTAAGAAATTGCACAACGATACGGAGAACTGTCGCTTGCCGCTCGTTCTTGAAGTCCGACAAGATATCCAAAAACGTTTGGTACGTGTCCGTCCTCTCCGGCGAGAACTGTGCCTTGACCTGGTCGATATAGCGTAGGGCATCTCTGAAGCTGATATTCGGCCCCCCTAAGCGCGGTGCTGGAGGCGACCGGATTTGAACACGGTCAGTAATATGGGGGACAGCGTGTATCGTGGTCGCGCGCCGCACCTCTGGCTACTGGAGAAGCACGGTCTGAGGCTATGGCTGATAGCATCTCGTCACTTTGCTCATCTTGAAGCTCGCCCTCAACAAGCTTCGTGGCCTCTTGGGGATGCGGAGAGGATGGCCGACTCTCTGAGAGAGGTGCTTTGTCCTCAGAAGCAGTGTTAGTCTGGTCTGCGTTCAACGCGCTGGTACTTGAATCTGATGGGCGGGAGTCGGGGGCAGCCATGATGAAGCACTGGGACAGATTATGACGTTGCGGGAAGAAGAACAAGAAGTGTGTCGTAGTTGTATGCTCGCTCTCTATGTGCGCCGCCGTGGGGGAGGAGGACAAGGAGCGGTGGCTGAGATTGCCATAACGTCGATTATGCACGGAATCCGAGGACGCCTGCAGCGCCTCCATCTAATCTTATCTCGTTTTCCACCTCTCATACAACTTCACCCAGTTCACCTCAGGGTCGCTTCTGTCTCGCGATGTGTATATCTCACAAATCTCGCAGTGCGCGCTCTTCACGAAATACAAGGGGTACTACTAGGCAATATAAGCTTGTGCCGTATCCCTCCTTCCGTTCTCCTAGTCGTCCCAGCACTGAGACAGGGTCGCCATATCTCTGCTCGACCGTTCCTCGAAAGCATCTCCCGCACGGCCCTTGCTCCTATACGCCGCGTTTTCCTCCGGAAGACCGAGGGCGTTTCGAAGCGTCCCCACACGCTTAAACTTGTTCGCTTGCCGAGCGCGATTGACAGCCTCATGTTCAGCGCGTTCGCCCACCAGTGCGCGCTGCGAAACCCAAGCCCCCGGGGCGACGCGGTCGGCATGTGGAGGATGTACGGCAGCATGATCGTGACCATTCCTTCGCTACGTGCGTGCTCCGGAACTCGGGGAAGACGAGCACCCAGCCGGGCTCCATCTGCGTGTTCTGCGCGGAGGTGTTGATGAGACTGACGACGCCGGCGAAGCTGCCGCCCCAGCCGGCATGGGCAGGGTCCTGTCGCGACTTGTCAATGATGGCGAATGGGAGCTGGTGCGGGTTGCGTCGAAAGCATGGTTCGCAGTGGAAGACGAGGAACTCGGAGAGTGTGTAGAAGAAGCGCGTGCAGTAGCGGAAGAGCTCGTCGCGGCAGTCCTTGACAATGTCCTAGTGCATGGATGCGTGGATGTGCGGGATGAAGGGGACGAGCTTGAGGCGGGGCGTCTCGAGCGTCTCCAGATTAAGCGGGAAGGCGAATGAAGGCTTATATCTTATGTATCAGCTCCATATAGCTCAGTATCTGGCACTGTTGTTGCTTGCGCCGGCGGGATGTAATTGTTGACGTAGGTCATGGCGTGATGAGTTCCGCCGGGCAGGGCGACGACGGCAGAGGTGCGTTGTGTCACACCTCCGACGCGGAGGACCAATGTCGTTGGATTTGCGTTGGATCAAGACCGTTGACCTGATTGGAGCGACACATATTAGCACACAATTCAACAAGCAGGGACTATGAGGGAGGCACTACGAATGACTTGGCAAATGATGTCAACGTCGAGCGCATAAACGCACCTAGTGTTCCGGATCCGTCAAGAATATGTCCTCGGAGTTACTGGTAATGTATGGCGGAAGTTACGGAAACCCGACAATGCGTCGTTTGGCGTTCAAATATGTATGGCGGAAAATCTAGAAATCAGAGAAAGAGTTTGAGGGGCGTCACGGTACTGGGGTGTCGAACGAACTCGGCCGCTGGTCCGCTCTAGCCGATGTTCGACCGTCAACTAAGCTGAAGTCAATCAGAGACGGACTGGCTGGACCGCGCAGCGCCTTGGTGCATCGAAGGTACTGTATTGCATCATGGCTGCGCCGTAAATCCGCATTTTGTGGTCTCTTCAATCTGACTGATAGCAGTATTGGTACTACGTATACATCTCGTCTGTGCCCGTGCTGAGCCTGTTAGGTACGAGACGCATAGATACCTGACACGCTTACCATATCTATGTGTGCGAACAGTTCGTTCAGCGAAAACTTAGGCAGGTGTTGTATCCGACGGAAAGGAGAGAAGCAAAGGGCGATGCGTTCCATTAGCGCCCGTCCGCACTTCTATCCTCCGTGCCACCACCTCGACGCCCACGACCCGCATTTCCAAAAACTGATTTTCATATAGGCCACATACCAGATAAATGAGGTAAGAAGAAAGACATCTCAGCAGAGACACGCCGTGATCCGCGGTTTCAACGTTTGGCTTCAAGTTGGTTCTTTTTGCGCCATATGTTTTGTGGCCGCGGGGCCACCAAGCCGCCATTACACCGTGGTGACCCCTGTGCCCTCCCATTGCACTTCTACGAAATTCATGACATGTTTCCGTAATGCACTCAGCCCACGTTCTCATCAACTCAGAGAGGTATGGGAGATTTACTCGCATATACTGACCTGCATCTGAGTTTCCGCAGGTCTGCCTCGTGGCGCCCCGGGCCAGCCGCAAGCACTCTTCGCTTCAATGCAGCTCGGCACCTATGATACCGTTGCCTACAAGCGTTTCGAGATGCAGCACTACTTCGTACTCAGTCTTCCAGTCCGACAGCAAAAGGGAAGGCGAAGGTGGTCTCTCTCCCGAACGTATAGTCCAAGTCGGTTGCTCACGCTCTTCCATCCTTCACAAATAGGCTTTTATACGCGGCTTAGCGTTCCTCGGGGCCAGAAGAGAGGACCCTTGATGCCCCAACGCATGCGGTCGAACGCGCCTCGGCCACGTGCACGCGACATCGAGGACTCGGTGCCCAGTCCACACTGCACGGTATCCGTCTAGGGTGGACCCTTTGCAGTATGTCGCCGGCATTAGAGTTATCCTGCCACTTCACATAGCGAAGTTGCCCGCACGTGTTCAAGTCGGTTGATAAGTATTCTCGAGTACGCCGAAGTAGGCTCCCGGACGAAATTATCTCTGGATTTGCGATATAACCTCATTCATACTCCCTCCTCCAAGATGGGAATTAGCTTCCAGCGTTGCGCATGCAAGCAGCACTCGATCGAAGTCCGTTTATGACAGCCTGGGACTCTGTACGGTAAGCTATGGTCCACCTTCCAGGACTTCGCCACCATGACCGATATGGATTTTTCACCTCCTTTCTTCACAGATTGCAATTGTACACTTACGCAACCTCCCATGTTATGTCGCGTCGCGGCTGATGGACGGATGGCTGTTCAAGCTTCTGGCTTACGGTGCGCTACCTCTTGCCAAGGGCGCGAGCATCGGGAAGACGTAAATATGCCGGTATGGACGCCGTTACTTGTCCCAGGTATGTTCGCACAGTTGAGTCCCGCGACAGACGTGCATAACCCTCTGATGTAATTCTCAGGTCTTGAACGACACCCTTCCTAAACAACACGAGGCGCGGCGCCGGTCTTGAAGGAGTTACGATGGACATAGGATAATCAAGCTCCGCGCCGGACACAGTACCGCCGCCTGGCCCGTATTGTTCTGGCGTTTGGGAAGGCAGCTCGCGTACCTGCTGAGTTCACGACCCGCGCCCTCACGCGGCGTCTGCCCCGAGCTCGCTGAGGCCAACAGCTCGAGCACGATCGTAGTCTGCATCCGGCATCTTCTGCAGCGTCCCGCTACTGGAGGCCATACCATCCTATCGCAGAACAATCGCCGTTATCGCAGGCCCATCACCCCCGTCCGCGACCCAGCTGAGGCGAGCTCTGTTATCGCCATTGGTTCTTACCCCACATTAATCTCGGCACCGGGCTGCTTCCTCTTCTCACCGCTCCCACGGCGTGTGCAGGAACGGACCTGCCCCATCTGGCGCGAACTCTGAACGTTGTGAGATGACGGGGACTGTCTGGGCTGATCTCACGCCTTCTGATCCTCCTTCGGGGATTCCTCGTGCGCTTGTGCTCGACGCCGAGCCCGCTGCTGCCGCCGCCTGCGTCTCTCCAGGCAACAGCATTGACACCGACACCTGCGCACACGACATCCATCCGTCGTCCATGTCCCCACGCGATCAACCCACTGGCCAACGCTGTCTGCGTGCGGAGTCAATGCTGTCGAACGACCAACACAGGCGTGCAATCGCACTACTCCACTACCGAGATCCAGCTAACGACCGCCTTACAGCCGCTCTGTCCTTCCTGAGCGAGACGGCGGCTCGCTCGTGCACTCCCTCCTTCCGATCTCCCGGGGCCAGCATGCCTACCCAGGCGCACCTCAGGCCCTGGACGACGGCCCGGCTATGATAACCTTCACGTCCCCGTACTCCGCCCTGCCCTCACACCGCCGTCCCAGAGATCTGTGCACGCCCAACAGCGCGTCTCATGCCGTACGCTAGCCACCCCTATGCCGCCCTACGTGCCCTACTTTGCCCGCCGGGGACCCTCTTCCATCGTGGCGTAGATTCGTATACTACTCCAACACGGCCTTCCTGCGAACTGCGCCTGGGAAGAGGGCGCGTTCCCCAACGCAAGCTCCGGCCGCGTCCTTGGCCCAATACGACTGGCCTGCCCGCCGCGGAAGCTTCCTTGTCGCGGCGGTTCGCCGGCCCCAGCGGAGCGCGGGGACCGCAGCCTCCGCCGGCCGGCAAGTTCGAGGTTCGCGCACAGCGGCAGGTACGCACGTACACACTGCTCCCCTCACGTGTGCTCGTACTGCCCCTGCTGCCTCGCATCAGGGCCACAGTGCAGCAATAGGTAACCGCGGTACATGCACAATGGACGATCGACCTGGACGCGCGCTCCACGGGGGTGTGCGCGCCCCGTGCCTGGGTGCCGCCCGACGTGCAGAGCGCATTTCTGTTCGCGCTGGGGCGCCTCCGCGGCGCACGGACGCATCGTATGTTCGATGGCAGGAGGCGATCCGCAGGGGGACGCCAAGGAAGCTCAGTCCATCCGCGTTCCGTCCGCTGGTACATTCTTGCGCCGGCGGACGAAGTAACAGCGAGGCTGCAGGACAGCCGGGCGTCCACTACGGCCGCTTCTGCGCGCGGGCGTCACGTCGCTGGCCACCAACGAACCTGCGAAGCGCGAGGCAGACAGGCAGCTGCTGTCGGACCCTGCGAACGCACGCCTCGATGTGGCCGCGCGAGGCGACAGTTAGCGTTTGTGCAGCTTCGCCGCTGCGCGGCCCCAGCGGCCGGCACATTGTCTAGTATGTCCACTGTCAAACATACACACGCGGCCTCTAAATGAGCGGTTGCTTCTTCCACTCGTCCCCCCCGTTGTGTGCCACGCTTGTGACAAGCTTGTGCGGCGTACACGCGACAGGCGTAGTATATGTACGTGGGAGCGACTACAGAGCAGCTGCAGAGCCTGTTACACCGTGCCGTAAGATGACAAGCTACCTCAAGCCCGTGCAATCTCGATCGGTAGGGGTGGATGCTATTGGAGCCTGTCCAGCCTGCCCGCCCGCTCGCCCGTCAGACGTCCTGCCTATACGTCCAGCGGCACACAACGCGGGCGGCCCAATGGGGGCCCTGCGATGCGGCCTCGATGGGCGACACCTTCATCCGGGCGCCCGAACCTCCCAGCGCGCGCGTCGCCGGTTCTCAGATGCGGCGCCGAGGGGGAAGCTGGATTGACTCATCTTCGAGCTAAGTGTCTTGGGGAAGAAGACGCGGGTGCGCGCGCACTGGCACTGGGGAGAAGGCGCAAAGCAAGACCCCGGGGACTGGACTCCCCGTCCTCGTCCCGCGACGTGGGCTCGGTATTGCACCCCGCCCTTCTCGGGCACCCGTCTCGCCGCTTCAAGTTCAAGAAGGGTGTCCAGGATGCCGCGAGGGTGCACGGCGGGAGAAGCTGCGGGCACGACAAGATGCCCTTACGTCCATCCATCTTGCCTCTGCTCGCGAAGCTATGAACTGCGAAGGTGGGGGAGGGGGTAAGGTGGAGGGAGAGCGGCCGCGAGGCTCCAGGCTCGCGCGGCGTCCGTCCGGGTGCATGGCCTTTCGCATCTGAAGGCTGCAATGCTCATTGCCGACTCGGGCAGACTTAGCATTGCATCTACTAACTGCAGGAGCCTGAGGGGATCACCATCACCGCGCACTTCATCACGGCAAAGCTCAGGGGGCGACTACTGCCATCCTCCCATCGCCGCAGCGGGGGCTCCGGCCAGCCCCAGCCAGGCGTGCTGTCCTCATCTCAGCTCTGGCACGATACGCCTGATGGGAACCAGCGCGTCCGTGTGCACTGGGCGGTCGAGAACTCGACGGTAGACGGGGAGGTGATGGCATACTGCCGCTGCGCGCGGGGCCCGTCACGTCGTACGTACAATCCGCGTACAAGCCGCTCCTCCCGCGCGCACTCACCCACCCGCCGAACCCGCGGGGCTGGTCCGTGGGTCGCAGCCGCGCGGTTGAGTGAGAGGTGCGTGAATTTTCGCGCCCTGCTCCCCGCTAGTAAGTGATCATGGTCAGAGTTGCGACGTACTAATGATGCGTTGGTTCTTGCCTCAACAGGGGCGCATGGAGTCCTAGCTAGTCGCCGTGGTCTGCCACCGACGGCGCCACATTCCTGGACCCCCTTACCCTAGCCCAGGCAGGTGGACGGGGGTGGGGTGTGGCCGAGTGGACAGACGCACACTGCGGACGAAGACCGTGCAAGCACAGTACTTCCACCAGCCAGCGGCGCCTTCGCGCAATTCAAGCGCGCCAGACACAAGAAGCACCCCGAAGCGGCCATTACGGTGCTGTCACTGCCGCCGCGCTGTCGTCACCGCCCGCTTCGCGCATGAGGTCATCTGGAGTCGCCAGCTGCCCCCTCCGGAAGCCTCTGCTGGCCACACACATATACAGGCCCCGAGCTCGGCGGCGGGACGGCAGGCCAGAGATACGCACAAGATTACGCACAGCGTGAATCGACGAAGGCGGTAAGGTATGACGAGCACGGCGCACGCTGATCCCAGGCCGGCCCTTCTGGGCAATTCTGCTTCTGCTTCCCCGGGTGCGCTGTGTGACCATGTACGTACCCGCCGCACGCCGACGTAGCACGCACCCCCGATGTATGCCTGTAACTCGCCCTTCGAATTCATATCGCACATTGCCGCTCCCTTCAGTTCAACTGCGCCACTAGGCTCGATAAAAACGCACAAGAACGCCGCGGCGAACTGGCCGGGTGTTCCCGCATCGCAATATCGCACCGCGCTGCGGCAACGGGAGGTCAGTCGAGGGTGCATGTATGTCGCGCGCACCGCAAATAGCTGCAGAACTGCAGAACACCGGCCGTTGTGGAGTCGAAGGACGAGACGCACGCGTCTCCATGCGGCATCGCAGTCGGTGATTCAAGCTAAATCGTTCGGAGGCCGCTGCAAGGACACACGGGCACGCAGAGAAGTGTATGCCAACAGCAGTAGACATTATTGCGCTAGATTATACGCGTATCTTTTGGTCGCTCGACGACGACGGCCAACGGAGCCAGTGCGTGGATGGTGGATGGGGGCGAATCAATGGTGGGAGCCCAGCACGTGCCCAGATGGGATGGGAGGGAAGAGACAGCGGAAGAAACTATAGTACACGGCACGCGCGCGCAGGCGGCGTAGATGGAGTCGTCGTAAGTGGGTAGATACCAAGCGTGGCGATAAGGCAGGATGAAAGAGACGAGACGAGAGAATATGAGAGTATGAGACACAGATAGAGAAAGCAGGATGGAGAGAGATGGAGATCGTACAGATACAGCGAAACGCCTCCGCGAAGCCGTCAATCAATGGGGGCACTAGAGCAGTCGAGCGTGGACGGGAAAGCGGGAGCGAGACGAGTGGGGATGGGGATGGAAAATGACGGGTAGGGGAAGGGAGGGCGTGGAGGATCGTGAGGGTGAGCGGCAGCGCGAGAAAGAGGGGATATGCGACATGCGAGGGTAGCCAAGCGACGAGACCTCATTAAAAGATGACGGGCGGATGGGAATCGGTGTCACGCAATGAAAGATGATGCGCGGATATTATACACAGCGAGATGATGATGGAGCAAGCGGGCGATCCTGAAGGCATGAGCGGGCATAGCGTGCATGGGCGCGGGCATGAGCATCATAGTGGGCGAGGCGGGGCGGAGGGGGGCGGACATGGCAAGCGGAGGGGAGAGCGAGACAGGGGGAGAGGCGCGAGCCGACCAGCCAGTCTCATGAGACCTCCATGCCGTCCACACGCTCGCTCTCCTTCTTGACCTTCACGTCCACGCTCACGCTCTTCGCCTTCCGCCCCACGCGCTTGACGCCGACCGGGCGCCCATCCCTGCCCTTGCGTCCGCGCTCCTCCATCATGTCCTCATCCTCGTCTCCGTCCTCCTCGACATCATCGTCCAGGTCATCGTCCATGCTGCTCCCAGGGGAGACCCCGGTGCCCGTCGACGGCCTATCGAGGTCGCCGTGCTCCGTGTCCTGGTCCATCTCCTCCACGCTCGGGAGGCCAAACTCGTGGAAGCTTTTCCGCATGCTCCCGCGCCGCGCGCGGCCCGTGGCTTGCGGCGTGGCATCGCCATTGGCACCGTTGCCGTTGATGAGCCCAGCGAACTCCACTTCAGGGAGCAGCTTGAGCTCGCCGTCGCTGTCCATGGCACTGACGGGGGAGCCGGCGGACGGCGGCACACCCCCGCGGAACGCCTGCAGCTGTTGTTCGAGATCGTGGTTGCGGTTCGCCTGCGCGCTGACGAGCTGCTGGAGGTAGCGGATGTACTCGACGCTCTTGCGAAGGATCATGCCCTTGTTCGCCTTGACGGCGTTCCCGTTGTCTCCGCCGTTCGCAGCGCTCGCGCCGTTGGCGGTCGTGGGCGTCGACGACGGATTCGCGTCCTCGGGCTCCACGCTACCCGATCCCTCCTTTTTCTCCGTGCTGATGCGCACGCCACCGAAGATGAGGTCCTCGCCGGACGCGGAGAGCGAGGCGGGCATCGAAATCGTGGCTGTGTTCGGCTCAGGATGAGCACCCGGAAGGCTTGTTTCGGAAGCGGGGGGCGTACCATTCGGGTCGAGCAGGCATTCTGGGATGAGAGTCGCCAGCTCGGAGATCTTCTCGTTGATGTTGTCCCGCCTGCGCCGCTCGACGGCGTTATGCGACTCGCGCCTCCGGCGGCGCTTTTCGTTGGCAATCAACGCTCTGCTTCGTCATCGATGGAGAGTGCAAGCGCGCATACAGGCAGAGATAGAGCAAATGAGAGGGATAAGGGGACCATATAATGAGCCATCGGACGCGAAGGATACGAGCAAAGATAAGACGCACTGTTTCGTTGCGATGTCTTCTGGTGGGCTTTCCCCTTTCTGCATGCCAACTATGCCCATTCCGGGGACGTTGACCTCCTTCGGACTCACGCCAAGACCGACGCTGCCCAGACTCGTTCCGCCGTTGAATGCGCTAAAGCCTGTATTCGTATATGTTTCAATGACTGAAACGCATGCGAATCGGCCGCGCAAACATACCATGCACACTTTCTGGCGTCGGGAGGCCGAACTCGTTGCCCTGGCCCTGCGGCATGAACCAGCCGCTGGTATGCAAGCTAAGCGGGCTGGCGGGACCGCGCCCGGCGCTGTTGCCATTTGGGATGACAAGCGGCTGCGTATGTCCGCGGTGCAGCGGAGGCGGGGAGACGCTCGAGACAGAGTTGCGCTTCGTACGCGTACGGCGGGCCGGGCCACCGTTCGTGCTCGGGGGGTGCGCGGGGTCCATCGCGCTCGACGGCGCGCGCGAGCGCGATCGGCTGCGAGAGAACTCTGCTCCGCCGTTCGCGGAGACGGGCGACGGCGTCTGGCGCTGCCCGTTCGGCCCACCGTTTGGTTGTGGCTGCGACAGGTGGAAGTCGGACGGGCCGTTGATGTTGGGGAACGAGGAGATGCCAGACAGGTTGGATATGTGCGAGGAGTACGACGACGGCTCGCCGCCCGCGAACGGATTGTTTCCGTTCGCGGTTGTTGGTGAGGACGGGTTGTTCGAGGGGGGCTCATAGCGCATGGAGGAGCCTATCGCGGGTACAGTGGAGTTGAAGTGCGAGTGCGCGGAGAACTCATGGATCGGATGTGTGCTGTGGACGGAGGAAGAACCGTGGATGTTCGCGGAATGGAGGGACGATGCTGGTGGAAGGGAGAAGGATGGGTTCTGATGGCCGCCGAAGTGATTGCTGTTGTTGTGATGGGAGGACTGGTGGTGGGAGGTGGGGGCGGAGATGTCGAAGATGTTGTGGGTGTGGTGGGATCGGTAATCATCGTATGCTCCTGGAGATTGAGTGGACCGCTCATGCGAGCTGTTGTGGGGGTGTCCCTGAGAGGGAGAGGTGCCGATGAGGGAGGCCAGCTCGTCGGTGAAGTCCATGCCGCTACCAGACTGATCGCTGTGGTGGGAGGGGAACTTGCGGAAGGGGTCGGGGACGGAGAAGAGCGGAGGGACAAAAAGGTTGTCGAAGTTGCCCGAGCCGTTGGAGTTGGAGGAGTTTGCGGGCGGAGAGGGAGGAGAGTTGGAGGGAGGAGGGGACGGGAGGTGGAAGCCCTCTTGGCGGGAGAGGACCTGAGGCTTGTAGGATGGGAAGAAAGACGAGCTCATCGGATGGTGGAGGAGCGACAGCGGGGCAGACGGCGAGGAGGACGCGCGGGACAGGGAGGGAGCGGAGGAGCGAGAGCGAGAGTAAGAGCAGGAGGAGGAGCAGGAGAGGGCGGCCGTGCACCCCGCATCCCCGGCTTAAAGACAAGCATTCACTTATAATGCCCTTATTATTATTTTGATTCTTACCCCGCGTTCCGAGGGAGCGGGCCAGATCCGATCTGCCCCCAATCAGGGCCAAACAGGGAAGGCGCCGGTCCTCCGCTCGCGGCGTGCGGCGGCTCTGGGGCCGCCATCAGTTCTCGCCGGCCGAGCCCCAGTCCCCCGCATCCGGGGTCCGGCTCTTCGATCTTCCCCACATCGTCCCCAGTCTGCCCCCCAGCCCCATTTAGGCGCCCCCGCATACTGAACGCCTGTCAGAAATCAATCACCCCGCCCGCCCTGGCCAGTCTAGCGTCCGTCGCTGGCCAATCCCCGCCGCGCCATCTGCGTGCGTTTCATTCGTCGCTCTCGCCGCCCCTGTGAACCAACTGTTGATAGGACCCCCGACAATTCACCAAGATGCCTGAGGCCTAATCCGGACAAAAATGGGGTTTTGGAGGGCCCTATGCCTCGTGTGATCCGGACAATTTGGCCCCGAAAGAGGCCAAGGCCCCATGAAATAATCCGGACAATCGGGGAGGGTGCGGGCGAGGCCTGATGTGGTCCGGACATCGATGGAGGGGCGCCTGGGGGTGGTGGCCCGGAGGAAGCGGGCGGACCGCGCACACCGGTCTCACCGATTTCCACCACGAGGTTAGTTGACGGCCTGTCTGGTGCTTCTATACGACATAGTGCACTGACTGAAGTTGACTGACTGCCATCAGTTGCGCGCTTCCAGCAGCAATGATGTACAGTTAGAATTTGCTTATATGTATACTAGTTGATTCACAATATGCAAGCACGGTTGTAGTGACCTGCATACATTCCGATTAAAACAACTTTGGAGCATTTTTGCAGTATGTCCAGGTGACGATGCACGTTGCATTCGCTCTTCTTCTGCACCATTTTCCTCTGCTTGACTGGTCATGGCTCCCCCGGCTCCGATGCTCATTGACGACACACCCGTCTCTGACCCTACCCAATTCATTCACTCTGACTGGATTGGGTGTGGCAAGACGTATCCGCACACCGACACTCCTGCCTTCATACTCGCTGCAAGGCAAGAAGCCCTGGCAATTCCGGCAAGCCATGCTTCGCTGCTCCCCGATCCAAAATCCTCTGTCCTTGATCTGCTCGCGTTCACGCTGCCATCCGGGCCATCTGTAGTAGTCACACTGCAACAAGCTGATCGAGCATTCAGTTTCGACGAGCCGACGGACGACCTCAAGGTGCTTGCTCGAAGGCCCGTCCCCTCGATGAAGTTTCTAGCGAAGCTGCAAAAAGCGTTCGGACAGGCCTGGTTCAGCGGCGCACGGTCCATTGTGGATGGAAGTCGCAAGCACAGTCGGGTTCCTCTGCAAGCCCTGACGTACTGGACCGAGGTGCAGATCCTGCTTCTCAAAAAAGCGAAGTGGCAGTCAGCGGAGATGTGGTTAACTCGATGGGAGCGCGAGCCAGACTTCTTGGAGGAGGCTGATCATACGCGCATCCTCTTGGGTAGTCTCCCCTGGAGTGCTCGTGTCCAAGCCCTTGGCAGTGACACCAGCGCCGATAACCTCGCACGTCTCCTCTCAGATGACTGGCTTGACGATGAGCTGGTCAATATGCTCACTCAGGGAATATACGCACGCGCACGGCTTGACCCAGCACTCGCATTCGATGTTGTTGTTCTCCCGCTTGCCCTGCAGCAGGTTCTCCGTAATGCCGCTACCCAGAACAACTATGACCACACGCTGCTGAGGCGGGGCAATGGACACATAACGCGTGGCCGCAGCCGCCTCTACTTCCCTGTGAACCTCAAGGGTGTGCATTGGGTACCTTGCATGATAGACATGAAGGAACGGGCTATACGCTATGGTCAGTCCTGATAGTGTCACATTAGAGGATTGTCGCTTACAGCTTGTTTCCACAGGGGACTCTCTGTCGATATCGGTGAAGGACAACCCAAAGATGGAGACGGTCGTCAAAGACTTACAAGGCTGGCTTCTCCACACCCTCAACATCACCTTCCGAGACGACGGGAACTCGCTCGCCTATGGAATGCAGCTTGACAGCCATTCCTGTGGTGTGTGCACCGTAAACACGATTGAGCATGCTATCCTGGGAACAGAACTGTTCACACACCATTCTCGTCATGTTTGGCGTGCACGATACTTCAACCGTCTGGTCATGGCTCATAATGATGATGTACGTCGTGTTCAGCGGTGTCCATAGATGACGCAGCTGACATATTGATAGGTCAATATGAGGGCAAACGACAGATTAGCTGCCCCTACACTTCAGAACAATGCACCACTTACAACTGTCACACCCACCATCCTCCTGCCGCATGCCGCGTCCTCTGTTGCCATGCTGTCTGCTGCAACGCCCTCCGCCATTGCACTTTCAAGTGCCGCACCCTCTGTGGTCACTCCCTCCACGGATGCATACTCAGCGGTTGCGCCCTCCGCAGATGCATACTCCACAGTTGCGCCCCCCGCGGACGCACACTTCGCAGACGCGCACTCCGCAGACCCATACTCCCTAGTCGTGTCCTCTGTGGTCGCGCTCGCCGCCGTCGTGCACCCCGTGGACGCACACCCCGTGGACACGCCCCCCCTGGATGCACACTCCGCGGACGCACCCTCTGCCATCGTGTCCTCCACGGTTGTGCCCTCCGCGGTCGCACCCATCGTCACGCCCTCTGCCGTCGCATCCTCCATGATTGCGTCCTCTGCGATTGCGTCCTCTGCCATTGCGCCCTCTGCTGTTGCGTCTTCTGCTGTCACGTCCTCTGCCGTTGTGCCCTCCACCGTCGCATCCAAGTCATCCACCATCGTGTCCTCCACAGTTATCGTGCCCTCCGCGGCCACACCCTCTGCCATCGCACCCTCGGCTGTTGCGCTCCCCCTCCTATCCACTGTTGTACTACAAGAGCAGCCGCCCTCTTCCGCTGCGTCGCGCGAGACACTCTTTGCTGTCTCCTTGCATGCAAAACGTGTTAGCCACAAGCGGACATGTCCCTCTCAAGCGACGCAGCCTTCCCGTGCAGAACCGGCCTTTCTTCAGGACGAGTACTCATCAGATGGCGGGGAACCTTCACACGTAGCCAAGAAAGTGCGCACCGAGGGTGGAGTCGTTGGGATCAGCGCCTCTGCAATTGCCAGTCAGAAGTTGAAGGCGTCCATGCGTGCAGGCACCTTGAAAATCAACCCTACCCGCCTAGCCACATTCAAGGAAAGCTGCAGAGCCTATGATAAGGCAGCCAAGTTCAAGCTGGAGGATAAGTGGCTGGTGTTTCATTCAGCGTGTGGTAAGTGGTACACGATGAAGGAGGCCTACCAAGTCGATCGATTCGGATCGCACGTCACGAAGTGCCCCGTACGGCTGAAGCAGCTTGCAAGCGCTCATCCTATGACTAAGAAGAAGGATCCTCCAAAGGGTGCTCGGCGCCCCGTGTCTGAGTCGTTGCTGCAGACGTCGACCATGGATCATTGGGCAAAGGAGCTGGGGTGGAAGAAGAGTGTGCGGACCAAGCCCAAGCCTCTTGAGCCCAAAACCAGTCCTGTGCCGGATCCCGCAGCTCCTCAAGCAGTGGCAGAAATGTCAGGAGTGGAGGAGACGGCCGTCCCGGTCAAGGAGTACGAGTGCAAGATGCTTCCATGCCCAGGTATCACGGCAAGCTGTGAGGCGCGCGTCGTCACCTACGTGGAACGCACGGGCGCTCTCGGCGGTGGTGCTCCCAGTGTTACCACCATCGCGCGCGACGTCTTTGCAGATGAATCTATCGTCTATGCTGATCTCTCCGATGATGACAAGCGCACCGTTCGAACTGAGCAGAAGCATCGCTGGGCCTGGCGTAACGACCACACCGCTCTCGCCGTCTTTTCGACCTCCTGCAAGAAGACTGTCTCGGGTGAGCTCCGGCTAGGCTCCATGTGCTCCTCATGCGAGGACGTCCTGCACCTGAAGGTCTTCCGCAATGCCTTGACCGTTCCAGTCCCCGACGACGAGAACTACAAGTATCTGAATGATCAGTATCGCAATGTCGTGCTTGGTAAAGTCTTCACGCGTGCGCATGGGATCAACGAGCTGTTGGAGGACACAGTACGTTTCGTCCTTCATTGATGTTTTGCTAGGCAACTGATTGTACTATTGTATCACATAGACGAGCCCCGAGTCGGTATTCACCCGTTTCTCTCTAATGGCACAACAAGGGAAGTTCGATGGTGACGGTCATACCGTCTTCCTCGAGCTCATCAAGGCAATGGTCGAGACCCAGGACCGTGCTGACCGTGGAGTAGGAAAGCAGAACTTCAACTATGGCCCTGCGCTGATCGAGTTTGCTCATACTTGTGTGATCACGAGCCCTGAGCTGTACCGGGCTCTGCAGATGCACCTCCAGCTTCCGGCTCCTAGGACCTTGGGGTACAGTTGCCTTCTCTGACATCGAGTCATACCATATTTGCTCACTTCTTCTAGTCGTCAGCGCGCAAAGCTCCCTCCCTTCCCTACCGATATCTGCGATCGTACCTTCGAAAACGCGAAGAAGTATCTCGCCGACATCAACTATGTGGACGGCCCGGTCGCGCTGAGCTGTGACGACACTAAGCTACACGCATCTTGGCGCACATACTACGATGTGCAGAAGGATCAGCATTTCCTTGTCGGAGGAACTGGCCCTCCTATAGCACTCGCGAATGTGGATGAGCTCAGGAAAATCTTGAAGGATGCGGAGGAGAAGGACAAGGCAACAAAGGTGAGTTTCGTATCGAGACTACATTTCCCAGTGATATTGAATTAGTTTCTAGCTGCGACTCTGGTGCTTACAGCCAACGTTGCCCAAGGTTCCACCGATCATCCTTGCAGCAATGGCGATTCCCAACAGCCTCACGGCAGAGGAGCTCTATATGTTCCTCCTGGTCATCCTTCACGGTCTCATTGATGCAAGCATCAAGGTCGTTTCATACGCCGCAGACGGGACCGAGACCGAGCGTTCCGTTCAGCGCATGCTCGTCGAACGAGCTGACATGGTTCATACGTACGCCGTTACCCACCCCATCTCTGGTGACGACATCCCCATTCGCATTGCCATCATACGCGGCCAGGCCATCGTCGTTGTCCAAGACAGCAAACACGGCGCAAAAACGTTCCGAAATGGCGCGTGCACCGGTGCCCGGTCTATCACGCTCGCCAACCACCTCGTCTTGTTCTCGATGCTGCAGGATCTCGCTTTCTCTCCTGGAAGCCCGCTCTATCACCGCGATGTCGAAAAACTCGATCGACAAGACGACAACGCGGCCACACGTCTCTATGCATCCGCAACACTTGACCACATCGTCAAGAGCTTCCCGGAGTACATCGGGTTGATGGTTTACCTGTTTGTCTTCGGCGAGCTGATCGATGCATACCAAAACCGCGCGATCTCTCATCGTGAACGCATCAAGATGGCCCTTCGGACAAAGTTCTTCATACAGCTCTGGAGTCGGTTCCTTGAGAAGGCCGGGTACCCACCCAGTCGCTACTGTATCTCCCGCGAGGCGCTCGACATCTGCGCCATCCTCGTTGACGGCTTGATAGCTCTCGTCATTGTACACCGTGACCACATGGGCGACCGCACACACCCCTTCGTTCCTTGGCTACACTCGACGGAGGCTTGCGAACATGTCTTCGGCGAGTGCCGCAAGCTGATCAAGGACTTCACTCATCTCGACTTCATCTACATGGTTCCCCGTCTCTTCATCCTTATTCGTGCCGCTTGTCGCATCGCGCGCACGACTGATCCACGTGGACGCGCGGGGGGCTATGCCCATACCTACTTCGATGCAGGCGATGCAGACCTTGCTCTCCTCGCCATCTTCCCATCTGACGCCGACATCGCTGCCGCCGCACAGGAAGCCTGGGACGAGGCAGCCAATCTCTGGGAGCTCCTTGGCGTCAATCCTCCCGACCTCTTCCCCCCCGCTCCGGCCCCCACTACAGACACTGACGGAACTGCGACCCCCATTGTCTTGCCCAGTGTTGCCAGCTGGTTCCGCCCCGGTGAGGACCCCGTGTATGACTACGATGACTACGAGATCTCCGACGACGAGTGGGCCGATGAAGACGAGGAAGTGGAGCTTTCTGAAAGTCTACAGCTGCAGCAAATCCTCGATGAGGAGCAGAACACACCAACGCGGACCCGAGTTACAGACGAGCGCATGCTGTCCTTGACATGCGCCGCAGTAGCGCTGACTATGAATGACATCAGCCAAGTGTACGTGGTATTTATGCGCACATTTCCATGTAGTGTACTGACCATCTTTGTATGTGATATAGTCAAGCATACGAAGAGCTCACTGATGTGGAGAAGGCCGTCGTCATTCAAGAAGACTCCCAATGTGTAACCAACGCCTTCGCCGCCATCACTCTTCCAGCGCTCGCTTTTCTTCCTGCTGAGCCTTTGCGGCCGTTTGATCGTCCTCAAGCCTCGTTGCCTTCGGAGATCGACTTTTCAACTATGATCCTTGTGCGCCAAAAACACGAAACCGAACGCGCCCGGAAGGGTATCCGAACACGGGAAGACGACGCCGTCAATGCGGCTACTGGCGAGGCGTCGAAGCTCGCGAAGCGTAAAGAAAGTGCGCGACAAGCCCTGATCAGGCGGATGCAGGAGGTACTCCGTGAAGAGCAGGGCAGGGCTATCGGCACAGGACTCGAGCGCGACGCTCGATGGCGCGCTCATGTCACCGCGGCGTCAAGATTGGCCAGTGAGGCAACAGGCAATTCAGCAAATGCCGCATTGGCTGCTGGCGCACGCGGCGCGGCGGTATGTTCATTTTGTGCTGGTGTTGCGGGCATCCCAGAGCTAACAACGCGCCCTACCAGGTTGTCAAACGACGGCTTAAGCACTATCAGGAGCAGAAGATCCCAGGATTTCAAGACCTCGCTGACGCCTTAGTAGGGTCCCCCGCATCCTCGCTGCGTCATCAATTCCTCGTTGTCGGAAGCTACGTGTTGGTACTGCACAAGTCGCGTGTCTATGTAGGACATGGTGCGCATTATTGCAGTAGTAATGCCGGTCTTTGTGAGCTGACTTGATTTCCGCTTCAGTTCGCGCCATCTATGTTCGCAGCGGCGGCAAGAACGGGTTCCACTCTTCTCATCAAGAAGTCAAGTCTATTGGCCTGGTTTCCTATGTGGTACTACAGCTGTACGAGCACGCATTCAACCAACGGTTCCGCGCTGTCCATCAAGACCTCGCCAGCTTGCAAACCTTCCGGTTCCTCCACGTAACCTCCGACAGCCTTCTGTTGCGCCTTCCGGCCGAATGCACCCTCAGCACTGATCAGCGGACCCTCGAGATCGACGTGTGCGGGTACGATATATACACAGCGTTGTCCTCCGCCAAGGTTCTTCCGGGCGTCCTCGAAGTCGCCAAGCTGCTTGCGAGGGCGCGGAGGGCGAGGCAGCCGGACGAAGGAGACGGTGGCGCGTGAGAAGTCAGACGAGGGGTCGGTGGCGCGTGAGACTCAACGACGCGGCTTTCGCAATGGGGTCGCATAGTTGTCATTGGTGGTTCTGGATGTGTACTCGTGCGCCGTTGTTGATGCTAAACACTTCCGCGGTCTCCTTGAGGCGAAAAGCGGCGACATGAGTGATTTTTCGCGTGAACCTGAGGCCTCATCCTAGAAATCCGGACAAACCGAGCCGGGATACATGCCTCATCCGCGATCCGGACAAACCTCAGATTTTTTGGCAGATGCCTCATGTAATCCGGACAAAACTGGGCGCCTGGGAGGCCTGATCCCTCGGACAGACATTTCCAAATTTCCAGATTCTGGATCAGGCATTTTGGTGAGATGTCGGGGGTCCTCTGTTGATCCAAGACCGTTGCTCGCCTTTTTACCTTTTGCCGACTCGATCGTCCGGTGCCGCGCCTGACGTAATCTGTCTCTGCCCATCCTCGCCCCTGCCCTCTAAAGCTCGATCGTCGATGCGCCTCTAATTTCTCGCCCAAGCTCGCGCCCGCCTCCCTCTTTCTCGTCAACATGCACACGCTGCTCCTGCTGCGTCGCCTGCGACGCGCGCGCGCACTCTCCTGTTCATCAGTCGTCCAGGGGCTTTCGCAAACAAATCCGAATCGACCGGCACCTGTTTCCAGTGGTTGCTTCCCACGTTCGCTGATCTCCATCGCCCCTCCCAATCCGCGTCCTTGACTCCCGATCTCAACTGGAATGGACCTCGCCCGCCCAAACGTTCACCGCCGCCACCGCGCCCTCCCATAGGCCAGGCTGAGCTTACTTGCCGTCGACAGCCAACGTCCCAACAGCTCAACAAATGCCTCATCACCTCTCATCACCCACCCGCTCAGCCCGACGTCAACGGCTTGGCGCGCCCGCCTCCCGCCCTCCATTTTGCGCCCACCCCCGTTTTGTGATCTCAGCCAGACCGACATCGGCATCAATGCCACAAAGCCACTACCGTCACCTCCCTCCGTCCAGCCTTCCGCAAGCGTACGTGCGCGCATCCGGCCGCTCGGCCCCCTCGACCCCCGCGCGGGACGCAGGCCTGATGGACGGTCTGACACCGACGGTCTGGGTGCAGCGCCTCCCCCGCCCCCGCCCCCGGACCCACACTCTGCCCATCTCCGCACCAGAGCCGGCGCCTGTGCTGCCCTGCGTCCGGTCCGAGCCTCCGACCTCCCCCGCTCATCTAATGCTGCCCCGCCTTTCGCCCTTCCTCTTTTACCGCGTCGCTGATCCTCGCCGCGACGCGCGCTGATGTGATTATTTTCTGCGCTGTCAGGGTGGGCCGATAACGGGATTCGAACAGCAACCTTATGTTCCTTGTCAGACGGAGGAGCTGCAAGCGCGACCGACTCCGAGACGGCCAGTAAGTACTCCGCTTGCTACTCCTAACGCGTCTTGTCTACTGCGCGCCACGCCCCTGTCCCCTCGCGGATCTAACTGCAAACCAACCTGCGAATGCCCATGCCGCGGCCTGCACTCACAGCCGAAGACTCGCAGCAGCACCAGCGGCCGAAGCTTACCGAGTACCCCAGCGTCTCTGCGGTAACTCGCGCACCGTCCGCGACCCTGCACAGCTAACCATACGCGCCCGCATCCAGAAAACGAATTCGCATACTGACACATCCGTAGATATGTTTTCCCCGGACAAGGTACCCGCCGCCTCCCCCACACAGTGGCACACACGCAGCATCCACGCATGTTCGAGCGCGCAGCGCTCCTTGATCTCTCGTCGGCTACCCTTCACGTCCACTTCCCCGCTACGGCGTATGTACATATGGGCGTCCCGGGCCCACGCCTCCGAGCTCGCATCGGACACGGACGCGGACGCGGGCCTACGTCCATGCTCCATGCCATGGCCTCGCAGCCGCACCCCTTCCCGCTCGTGGACGGACTTTCCCACCACCGCTGCGCGTCCTGGGGGCCCCCGGAGCTCGCGCCTGAGGCTGTGGCCTATGCCCCTGCGCGGCCGCGCGCCGCTCCCATGGTCGCACAGGTCTGCGAGCGCCCCTGCCTGCAGTGGGATTCTGCATACGGAGCATGGAGCTGCCAAGCGCTCTGGCAGGGGTGTGCGGAGTACCACGCACGAGTAAGGAAGCTCACGTACGTCGTACCCGCGTTCGCGAAGACGGGGAGACGGTTTGGCATATCGGGGGTGGTGCACTGGTGGCTGCATATCGAAGGCGTATCAGCACACTCGCTGGGGGCTGTACTACCTCTATGCGGAACCCGCATGCAAGGCGTGGTCGGACTGTATAGGATTATCGTACACACGCTTCTTCTCGTCGATACCAATACAGTCTTTGCCCCCTTCCTCGGCACTCTAGTGCGAGAGCATCGCGGCTCGAGTGTCATGCGCGCAAAGTTCCAGCCACAGGTCGTTGTAGGCGATACGCCTATCCGCGCCGCCGCCGCCACCGCGCTTTCCCCGGACTCCGAGGTAATGTTCAGGGCGCGAGCCAGAAACCCTCCTCTCGCTACGCTAACTGCGCTCCACCAACTCGATCGCGACGAGCTTGCAGCGGGGTCATGGGACCATCGAGCGCGGGCCCGCACACGATGCGACGCGGAGGATTCGCGGAGGCTGTTTGGCAACTCAGTGCTCAGGGTCTGGGGGCGCGTTGGTCGCCGGATGTGGTCCTGTGGTCGCCGCGCGGCCGCGCGAGGCTGCTGCTTGATGACCGGACTCCACCACGGGCCCGCGCACGCGAAGGCTATCGATGAGCTCGTGTTCGTGTTCAGGCCGGTGGTGCTGGTCATACGTGCGCTCGTCCTCGAGCCGGCCCGCCCCAACATGTGTACACGGACTTGTACGCATGGCATGGCGCCGGCCCTATGCTGGCGGTCGTTTTGAGCGCTCGTGTAAATGCATGAAATACACCAGGGTAAACAGGAGACATCGCAAGACCATTCATTGTGCAAAATTGAATCGACCTGCATACCATGTGATACCTGCCTGCAGGCGCGCTGAGCACGAACTGAACACTCAAGACGTCGCGCGGTGGCATGCAGTGCAAATCAGGCCCGGCGGGGAGCGCCACCATTCCCTGCATGGCAAGTCGGACCAAGGGAGCATACTGTAAAGTGCAAGGTTGGACAAGTGACTCGACACTTACTGGAACTGAGCCAACAAGGTGGCTCATCTACAGACCTATCCGACGTTGACACAGCTCGACGGGTGCCATCTAATCGTTTGAGACAGTGCGGCCCATCGGCCGTGCATCCGTTCCGCACGACGATCCGACTTGTTCGTTTGCTGGCAAGGAGGTCCGGGAAGTCTGTCCAGTCTGATGAAATTACAGTTAGTATCTCTTCTGGAGGTCGCGAGCGGGACGACGGCTGCGCTACCCGAGGGTCTCTTCCGGCCGGTTGTCAAGGACCGGAGGCTGCCCATTGCAACGGAATGTCGTCGGATTACCCCGCATCCCCGCGTCGACACGCCAGACATACATAACCAGTCTCAGAATACGACAAGCGAGGTGCAACACAACATGGCGAGCGCGACCCAGCGGAGCGGTACCCAGGGCGAAAGCTTGATACGACGACCATACGACCCGACCAGTAGCGCGTCGATCGTCCCCGCAGTGATCCTACACAGAGTCGCAACCCGTCGCGCCGGCACAAGCAGGACTAGCGTGGTACATGCGCGATCCGGCAGGGAACCCAGAAGAGTGCCCCAGGGACATGCCGTGGCAGCCCGAGCGACACCGTCTGCGCGAGCATCTCCGAGAATGTCGCGCAGTGGGGTGGGGCGGGGGAACGCGTGCCCAAATGCGGCAGGCGACGGAGTGGCAAGACGGGCGAAGCAACCACTTCGCGGGCGTAGTGCGAGTGTCGAGCGTGGCCGCACGCGGGCGCTGTGCGCCACGATGCCGGGCAGAAGGGCAGAAGGGCGCGGACGGAGATGGGGAAGCGGACGCTCGGAGAGTCGACGGATCCAAGGCAGGCTGTCCGCTGCCATCGCGCGCGCGCTTTCAGGGTCCTGCGGGGGGAGTGTGCGGACAGGGGGACGGGCCGCGCGCGAATCGCCAGGGGAGCTGTGCGTCCTGAGAAGTGCGGGCGACGTCTTCGCTGTTCAGTCCTGGGTCCTGTCGCAGACAAACGTGGAGATCTCCAAGATGGGCGGCGCTGCGCCCGGACAGCGCCCGGCCGTCGACTACGTGCGTGCGTCTTCGCGTTCGCCCAACAGAAAGCGTCACCGGCGTGGGTTGTGCCTGAGGCCCAATGTGCCCGCAGCTCCACGTCCACACCAGGATGCCCGCCAAGTGCCGACAATAATACGCCCGAGCGCGGGTCAAGAATACTCGCGCACGCAACTGGGCTGTCTGTCGGACTTTGTGCGAAGAGTCTGCGGAAGGTAAGTGGAGCGCGTCATATAGCATTTGGGGGCATGCGCAACGCACCAGTCTCCCCCGAGCGACCTGGAAGTGTGCTGCGCTGTTGAAAGATGCTGTCGGTGTTAGTGACGATTAGGTAGCAATAGCGCCTAAGCTCGACTACGCCAAGCTCAAGATTCTAATGGGCGTATCGCTGACAAGGATAAATTACGCAATGCGTATGCTGTGAGGCTCCCGCATGGGTGTCCGACTGTTATTTTTGAGGCATGGATACGAGTAAATCTGAAGAACGAGACCGGTAAGTCTGGCCGGGTCCTCTCAACAAAGTTGTGGACGATCAGGCAGCAAGGGCCGCGAGAACGTGGCTCTCGAGCTGTGGCCAGCATCCCCACGGTCGCTATTGGGCAAGCCGCACCCACGAAAGCCTAAGCCCCGCTTAGGATAGGGTATAGGAGGTTATGGACAGTTACCACAGACCCCTCAGGCCCGAACGCCCGAACGCATGTGCGCACGCTCGGCATGTCAAAAAACACCGAGCGGGCGGAGAGCGACTCGGCTCGCCCATGCCGTCAGAACTATCCTCCGCACAGGTGCTCGACAGTGGAGCCCTAGGAGTCTGTCATATCTGTACCGCACTGCGAAGGACGGAAGAGCCGCGCGATGGCGCAATCCGCCTTTCATGCTGTAACGCAGAGGCAGGCTGTACCTTCGCATCGCCCCGCATACCGATGGCCACCCTGCGCCGTATCGATGCGCCGCCAGGACGTCGTCACCGACAGCGACAGCGAAGATCACTTTGCCTGTGATATTGGCTCGGCCAACTGTGCAATTGCCATACCGTACTCGATGGAACAGTGCGACAGGCGCGGAAGACAGCGGAGTGCAAGTCATGAAGCGCGGGAGCACAGTGCAGCGAAGTCAATCAGCACGGCCCTGAGTCCCCTCTCACCGACGGCAAGAAGAGACCCAGGCCAGAGTACAGTGGACGACGATGCCTAACACGGCGAACACGGCTGCCATTCCACAGGTTCGTTTCGTATCTGGACGATCGGCTCTCAGATCGCACAGGGATAGAAATGAGGGGGATCGGCAGCGTGCGAACACGGGAGGGCGGTGAGGAGAGAATACCGTGCGCGTACGTACGTACGAAGGATGGCGGGGCGGAGGCGGACAGACGTCCTCGCTGCAGCGCGCCGGTCGGAGAGCCATGCCGCTGTGGCCTTCCGCTGCGGTAGTCGCCTTGCTTGCGGTGTCGCGGACACGGTAGTGGATTTTGCTCGGTAGTCGGAGATGAAGACGAGCAGGAATTCGGGAAGGACTTCGAAGAGGCGTACTGTACGCATGGGAGTTGATCGTTCGCGAAGTCGACCGGCGAGTACAGAAGACCTGCCCTGCAAACTGAGATTAATGAATGATGACAGGAGGTGTGCGTTAAGTGGTAAATACCCACGAGCGAGCGCATTCCAGCCAATGGGAGGCGCGAGAACCTGGGGCGAAGCACTCGAACCTTTTGGTCGCGACTCGAAGATACAGTTTGATAGCGGCTTACACGTAATTGGTTGTCTTCGCAGGACGACGCGCCGAACATGTTCTATACAAGGCTCTTGCGTTACTGCCATAGGCAGGGCCACGTTGTGTGCATTGAGGCTAGCGCTTCGTCTTCGCTGTAGGCCTCTGCAAGCGCTTCAGTGTACATTGCAACGATGCGTACATGTACATACTACTCACCTCTTGTCGGTCGCATGCATATAGAGCCTGCCGTACGAGCGCCTCAGCCATCAGCATGACGTCGGTGGTAAATGTCCGTCTGCCCACCGGTCCCTCATGGCCATATGTGTGCGACCGGCGACTCCGGCCCCCATGAGCCCGTCTCCACCCCCTTACGCAAGTCGCGCAAAGACGAGGCACAAAATAGCGCTTCTGCGATGTGCCCGATGAAGACATGAAGCTCAAGCTCTAGGTGCTCCCGCCTTGCGCTCTGTGACAGCGCCTGCCCGACTATGACGCAAACGCCGTACGCAAAGCGACAGCACTTCGGGGAAATCGGGGAAGCATCCTTGCCATGTGCTCGACGCGCATGAGGACGCAGCTCAGGGTCGCATCACGATCGCGCAGGACGAAAGAGACGAGGCCTTGTGGGGTTTCGAGGTCGATGGGCCGGATCGGGAAAGGTCGCAGAGGCCCCAAAGGCGCACGGGCCATGATGGTCTGGATGATCATCGAGGAGCAAGATGCAAACGGGAATTGCGGTACCGGCTGCAGACAATGCACGGACGCAGCGCGAGCAGTCCGGGACCAATATGACGGATACTTCGGTAAGCTAGAGCATACGGGGAGAGTGATCAGAACGGTGCGGGAGGACGCGCCGGACGAGAGCGGGTTACGGGTACAATGAGACATACCTTTTCGTCGCACTGATGCCGCCTAAACCACGCCCGCTATACTCTGGAGGCGTCAACGATCAGATGGATGCCGAGCTTCATTGACAAGGAATCCAATTCGTGGGATGTTGTGGGGGTGGGGCGGAGCACCTTCGGAGCCGCAAGGCGCTCCTGGGCGTAGAAAGAGTGTGCAGATGGGAGGACGGCGCGGGAAGGCGGGAGCAAGGATGGAGAAGAAGAAACCCCAGACGGTCTTCTAGTCGGCGTCTGATCCGCGGGCTGAACAGTACCACGGGGAGTCGGGCATAAGTTGTGCGCCCGATGCACTGTCTTTCACTGTGCGGCGTCGTCTTCGCAGACGATGCCGCCCAGGATCCAGATCTGACGCGGGTAAATTGATGCTCCCGGGACCGAGTACCTGAAAACTTACACTAGAACGCGGGGTAAGGCGGGGGCCGTCAGTGCTTCTGGACCATGAATTAACCGAGCCAGTCCGGAACGACCGGTTTATGCCAGAGCCTACGCCGCGCCAATCAGCAGTGAAGAGGAGTGGAATGGATGAGCACAAGCTTAAGTAAGAAATTAGCATCCTGCCAATGTAACAATATAACAGACGTACGGCGAATTCCACATGGTACTGTATGCTTCTCGTGGGGCAAATTGAAAGACTTACAGTAGAGTGGATGACTCAGACATTGCATTGCCGTACGCGCTCTCCGCCGCGATATCTGCATTTGATTCTTGTAGAAAGAGCCCGCAGGAGACAACGTTGAAGTGAAGCAGAAAACTGATCCCTCTGTAAAATCACCTATGCATCAGCGCAGTAACAGTCGCACACACGGAAAGCATACGCACAGATCGACACCAGACATCTCCAAAGAGCCAAGAGACAATCCGGCCCTGTTGCCTGGGAAAGTGCGCGATGGTCGCAGATGTTTAGACGGGGGCAATAGGGCAGAGTAGTGCTCCAGAGAAGCGGCGCAGCGTAGCCATATGTTTCTACAGGACGATTCAAACTCAGTGATGGCAGACGAGCGCGCCATGAGAAGATGCTTACCATTAGGCATTTGAGTGAGTCGCAAATTCAACTCGGCCCGGCAACAGCACCGACATCATCAAGCCCTAGTGGGGGTCCCATAGAAATCTGGTGCCGGCGAAGGGAGTGCCGGAGTCGTTTGAGGACGCCAGTCGCCAGGAGGCACAGAGAAGAAAGAACATGATTGTAGCAGAGGAACAGGGGTCGCAGAACAAGAGCATCGGACCCTATACGCAAGGGAAAAAACCGCAAAACATACGGGCCCCAGCCCTGGGCTAGCTCTAGGCTGTCGTGCACGTGCAGCCGCTGTCCGTACTTACCTCCAGATCGCCCAGTCCACTAAACAACCGGTACGGTGCTAGCGCAGAGGGGGGAGAGGAGAAGAGGTCAACAAACAGGAGACCTCGACAATTTATACGTCGACCGTCGATCGACCGCTGTGTCGCCACAGTGACGGAAGACGGCTCGCCATCGCTCGTCTGACTGTCGTAGTTTGGACTTGCGCTCACGTGGGTGGAGTTGGATTGCGCCAGAATCCGCCGCGCCTGGCCTCTGCAAGTTGAAGAAGGCCACGTCGGCGACGGCGCCGCCGCCGCATACAACGGGCGGGGGACACGCGCGCAGCGGACGCGGAACGGATGTGTTGCCAGCATTTATGCTCGGCCAATAGTCGCGTAACCACGTAGAGCCCGAAATTGCGGGTCTAGCGGAGCGTCCTTCGCTGTATACTTCAAGTCGTTCAAAGAGAATACTCCGTTGTCCCAGAGAGAACGAACCGTGCAAGACTAGCCACAGCAGAGAGGATCATGATAACTCTACTCATCCAGAGTGCCGGAACTCAACTTGGGCTTGGCGCCGGGGTTCGCTTGAAGGCAATAGCCACGTGGCATTATCTCACGTCACGCTCGTTGGCTCGTCGAACTCAAGCACCAGGTTTGCGGTGGTCACCGGCCGCACTTCTATAAGTAAAACCTCGTCAGTTGTCTATCCACGAGTAGCTCAGCCTGTCAGCGGATGTTGTAAAGCAATGCTGACATATATACGATTCATGCCGCGAACGCCCGTACATATCTCTGAATCAATCCAGGACCGATACGACTCCAAAGTTCAGTATTCCAAAACTGATGTTACATTCGAGGCTTACTTGTATGCAATGGATCCCAACTATATGCTTCCCCGCGTTCAAGCTTCTACGATCAGAGGCAGCCTCGCCCGAAGGTCGTCGACATCTTCGATCGGCAATCCGCACGTGAAGTCCTCGCAGATGCGAACGTTCTCCACCGTCTCTCCGCCCGTGCGATCGAGTTCCTCGATTAGGCTCCGGACGCTGCCATTCACCTTCGCCAGCTCGCGAGGCGGGTTCTTCGGGTCGATGTGGATCAGGACGCGGTTCGGGATGAACGTCGAGCGGATGAGCTCGAGTAGAGGCGAGGTCGACGACGCTCCAGTATGGATGAACTATAGAACATCGGTAAACCGAGGTACGCCCAACAGCATGAAGCGGCTACGTACCTGCATGTAGCCTTTGTCCGCCATCATGGCAGCGCTGACCATGGACGCGAGCGCGAAGGGCGCTCTAGTCAGCAGCTGTCCGTTCGACGACAAGATGCTTTTCGCCTTCGCATTGTAGTCCGCGTGTCTGTCTTCGGCGAGGTGCGCAAGACGTTGCAGGTTTGCGAGAGTTACTGACACCGCGCTGGGCTCCGCGCCGTCCTAGAAGGATGTTAGCTTCGTCGCGCACGGCCTGACTAATGATATGCAACTGACCTGCGCATCCTTCATGCGGATGAGAATGTGCTCATCTGGAGCAGACGCAAAGTAACCACCGTCTTCGGGGTCATAGAACAGTTCGTCTTGTTTTTCTTGCAGGCGGATAGCCCACAGGAGGTGTTCCTCGTTTGCGCTCGCCTCGTATAGGTCCAGAAGTCCTGAAGCTATGATAAGCACATTTCAGAGACAGCCACATGCCCCGAGGCACACCTTGGATCAAGAACGCATAGTCGTCGGCTTGACCGGTAGGACCTGGACCTTCGCGGTAGCTCCGCCAGAGTTTGCCGCTCTGCTCATCAAACAGGTGGTTACGGATGAACGCCGCAGATGCTTCCGCCATCTCCAGAGCCTTGGGTGCGACATCGTTGTCGTGTTTGAGAACTTCAGACGCACGCGCGAGGCCAGATATCTGTAGCAGGTGAGGTTATAAACAAAGCAGCCCATCGAATGGACTCACCATGAGCCCGTTCCAGCACGTGAGTATCTTGTCGTCCAGGTGGGGCCGGGGGCGGTGTTTGTCACGGTAGTCCCGGAGCGTCTTCAAGCTCGTGTTGAGAATCTTCTCGGTCTCCTCGACTGACTTGTTGAACTTCTCGGCTGTCTCTTCCGGGGTGTGCGCCGAATATAGCACGTTCTGAACCTTGATGTCATTGCACTGCATTGAGCATGAAAATGTGTGAGCCTACCTGACCCTTCAACTCGCCCTGTATATCGTGGCCCGGGTCGCAGTTTCCGTCCGCCTCGACTCCGAAGTGATACTTGAAGAGATCGGCGTCCGCGCCGAGGAGCTCATCGAGTTGCTCTGACGTCCAGACGTAGAAAGCGCCTTCCTTCTTGACAGTGCTGTTGTGCGTCTGGAGGGAGTCGGCGTCCTCGGCACTGTAGAAACCGCCTTCCGGGCTTCTGAGGTCATTCGCGACGTAGGATACGATGTCCTTCGCCATTAGTTCGAGGGTTTTCCTGTCACGCGAGGGTGTTGGGAGGAGCTGGTAGAGATCCAGTGACGACAGTAGAAGCTGGGCCTCGTCGTAGCTGAAAATGCACAATTAGAATCAGTAATGATGCCAGGCCTACGAAGTCTTTGAGTACGTACAGCATTTTCTCGACTGCGGTGGGAGATAAGAACAGTTATGAGTATGAGTGTACCGTAGAAAGGGTGCATACGCACAATGAGGTACATGCCATCGCTCATCCACCGAATACCGCGAGAAGCCCCCACCGACGACATCGCGGATACCGCCGTTGTAGATCTTGACCATTGAATACACCGCCACGTCCCGAGCGGCTTGTGCATTCTTCTTGTCCTCACTCGAAGCATTAAGATGGCTGAGGTGAGATGCAGCATAACGCGCCAAGAAATGCGTGGTCTGCGCAGGCGAGGGGAACTTCGGGGCGCCGCCGAAACCGCCGTTCACAACATCGAATCGCTTCTGCAACCGCTGGAATACCTCCTGCGACGCCGTGTTCAGGTCGACGTTATCTTGGGGAGTCGGGGCGATCTAGTTGGCGGTTAGAGGTATCAAGTAATAAGAACGTTCGAGCGTACGTTAGAGCTCTCCTTGAGGGCCTCAAGGACCTTCCCTGCAGACTCGATGCAGCGCTCACGGTCGTCCGCCCAACTGTCCAAGAATGTCAACTAGACATGAGATACGGAATCGCGATACTCACACGTCGGCTAGCCTTTCAAGAACCTGGCGGAATCGACCAGGAGGGAAGTACGTCTGAGGAGCCATGAGTTCCGAATATTGGCGCATACATACTAACGACTCCTACTCCAGCGAAGAAGGGATGAAGATCAGGGGTGAGCCCTACTCTGTGTCAATATGGTCTTGTACATAATCAATCGCAGCGAGACGACTCACAGACTGACATGGGCCAGCCGCCTCCGCCGGTAGAAGCTTGAAGAAAGGTCATATACAATCGATCAACGTCAGGGCGCTCTTCTCGGTCGACCTTTCCATGATAAGTACGCAGTACACGGGCATTCGGGATAAGAAATGTGCCTACCTTGACGTTGACATAGTGCTCGTTCATCATTTTGGCGGTGATCTCATCCTCGAAGCTCTCATGAGCGAGTACGTGACACCCTGCAGCATGAGAAATGTCATTCTCATAGTGTTTTGCGTCGCGTCATGCATACTGTACGTACAGTGGCAAGCAGAATATCCAACCTGCACGCGACGTACTGAGTTGTGGAAACATCATTGCTTCTCAGGTGAAGGAGACGTACGGATAGGAAGATGGGCTTATTCTCCTCCTTCGCTTTGTCAAATGCCTCCTGACCCCATTCGTACCAGTCCACCTACGAACGCGAACATATATAGCGCTATGGTAGACTATAGGGTTAAGCGAACGTACTGGATTTTCTGCGTGTTGCAACAGGTACGGGCTTTTGGCCTTGGCCAGACGATTGAGGTGCCGTGTGCTGGCGCTGCTTGTGCTCATCATTGCTCGTGTATGTCCACGTTGCGCATCAATTGGTAGTATGTGTGGTGCCTGGTATCGTTTCGGATGTAGGGTCCGTGGTGGTCTTGATGAGAGGCCGCGACGCGCTAGTGTGAGGAGCCCAGACAGAGGCAGATTACTCTTGAGTAGAGCACGACGGTGGTGAAGGAACATGGATGTATGCGCCAAACATTAGGCCAGCTCAAGCAATCAATGCGACCCAGTGGAGGCAAGAAAGAGTAGTCGTAATATACGAGGTGCATCATCGCAGAGCGAAGACTAACAATGACGTCGACGGTCGGAGGTGGCCGGTGGCTGATAACCCTAACCTTGAGGTTGTGGTAAGGTCGGCTCAGTCCAGTTCAGTTCATATCACGACAGTCCTTGCACTCAACGTTCACGACTACAATGTGCCAACAATCCAACTAGTAACCGCCATAAATCCAAGCCAGCACAAAGTAATTCTCAATCGTACACTCATAACTAGACTCCAGCTATGCATTGAGGGCAGGAGTGTCACCGAAGAGGAGCTGCATGCCCGCCTCGTAGTACCGCGGCCCAAGCGTCTTGTCGGCCGCCTCAGCAATCCTCCGAATCTCAGCAATATCCTCTGCACCCAGCTTGAGGTCAAACGACGCCAAGTTCTCCTTCAAGTTCTACGGAATGATAGTGAGTTCCGCACAACATCACAAGCATCGCCTCGGGCAGAGACCCACCTCGACTTTGGTCGTCCCTGGGATAGGGATCACATCGTCACCCTGCGCGAGGAGCCACGCAAGCGCAACTTGCCCAGGCTTCGCGTTATACTTTGTGGCAATCGCCTTGACGCCATCTACGAGCTTCAGAATCTTGGGGAAGTTCTCGTCCGAGAAACGCGGGAGGATCCGCCGACGGTCTCCCTCATCGAGGTCAGCGCGCGATGTCTAAAACAAACATATCGTTCATTCATATATCAGTGCATGCGGGGTGATCTTGCGAACTCACGATTTGGCCTGTCAGGAGGCCGCGACCGACCGGCGAGTAGGCGACAATCGCGACCCCAAGCTCGCGTGCGGCTTTGAAGAGTCCGACTTGCTCGTCTTCGACGTCAAGCGCGAAGGGAGAATACTCAACCTGGATTGCGCTTATAGGGTGCACTGCGTGCGCGCGTCTGAGGGTCTCGGCGGAGACTTCAGAGAGGCCAAGATACTTAACCTTGCCCGCCCTGCAAATGCAGAAGCTTAGCAACATCGCTCTACCGCTTCGAGCGTGCGAGCATCCAGAACGACGTACTTGACTTGCTCTGCCATCGCCTTCACTGTCAGCTATGGATTGTTCAGTATGGTGCTCTGGGGTCACTCTGTAGTTACAGCTCACCTCAATGGGCACAGTCGGATCCGCCCTACGAGTGTACCCAGGTGAGCAACATCCCTTTCGGCCTTACAAGCACGTCCACTAACCGGTGGAGGTACCACAGATCTATAGATTCTACACCCAGCCGCGCCAGCGATTTCTCGAGTGCTTTCGGGACGTACTCGGGCGGCGCATGTACGAACTTGTCCTTGATACCATGGGCGAATCCGAACTTTGTCGCCAGGAAGACACCGTTCCTCTTCCCGGTTTTCTTGAACCTTAGACGGACAGAACGTAAGCATGCCACCGTCAAGAAGTTTCCACTATGGCACTGACCATTTACCAATGATATCCTCGTTGTTCCCATACGCATCCGCAGTATCCCAGTTCGTGCAGCCGCTCTCGTACACCGCGTCGAGGATCTAACAGCGCAAGACAAGGCACATACTGTAAGCGAAGGAGCTTCACCAAGATAGGGCGAAAAATGCTCGCCTTCATGCCTTCCTCGTCGGTTTTAGGCGTCCCGTAGAACACAGAGATGCCCATCGCGCCATAGCCTATGGCGGTCACGTCCGTCTGGCCGATCTTTCTGGTGGGCAGAGGCATGATGGAGACGAGTGCGGGGGCGAGTGGCGGTGTAAGTTCAGTTTATACTGGGAGAGTGTCCGATGAGCGTCGACTCTCGCTCTCCAACGTACCTTTATACAGCGACACAGGAGCCGACGCAAACGGGCAGCCTCCGGTGTTCTTGTACTCCGGATGACGAAACCTGACACGCGCACTGATGAGCAACACCCCACCCCACGTTCGTTGTCTCCAAATTGACATGCATAAAATGCTAACTCCTACGGGCACCCAAGGATCAATATGTCCGGGACGTAAACGGGCCTGTCTCACTGCGTTCCTGCACATGCACTGTCCATTTAGCAATCCAACCGAGGTCAAACACAAACGAGTCCATGCTATCCCCGCCTAGGCGAGCGCAGGCGTGTCCGCAAACAAGAGGGCCTGCCACTTTTCCGGGTACCTGGGGCCGAGGGTCTTGTCCGCCACAACCGCCAGCTTCCGAATCTCGTCCACGTCCTCAGGCACGAGCTGCACTTTCAGGCTCTCCATGTTCTCCTTCACGTTCTACACAAGCAACGTAGTAAGCGCCTCTAACACTCGGGGATAGCAGACGATAGCGACGTACGGCAACGCGGGTAGTCCCCGGGATCGGGATGATGTCGTCTCCCTGTGCACGAAGCCAGGCGAGCGTGACTTGGCCGGGGGTCGCGCCGTACTTCGTCGCGATTGCCTGCACGCCATCCACGACCTTCAGGATGTTCGGGAAGTTCTCCGCAGAGAAGCGGGGGAACATGTGCCTCGGGTCGTTCTTGGGCAGGTCTTCCGGGGACCGCTTCACAGGACGCAAGTATGTGAGCCCTACATCGTTGTATAAGGGAAGGGAGCCTCTTACGAATCTCCCGGTCAGAAGCCCGCGACCGAGGGGCGAGTACGCGACAACGGCTACTCCAAGCTCTCGCGCGGCCTCGAGAAGCCCGATTTTCTCGTCCTCAATGTCGAGCGTGAAGGGCGAGTATTCGACCTGGATGGCCGCGATGGGATGTATGGCGTGGGCGCGGCGCAAGGTAGCCGCCGAGATCTCCGACAGGCCGATGTACTTGACCCTTCCTGCCCTGCAAAGAGCGACAGAAATTAGATGGTGTGCCGCACATTGACGGAGGCGTGCTCTTACTTGACTTGTTCTGCCATAGCGCCGACAGTGAGCTGCACGATAAAGTCTCGTTAGCCCCAAAGGATTCCTTCTACCGGCGCGCTCAGCTTACCTCGATCGGCACGGTCTGGTCAGCTCTACAGAACGACATCGTAAGCTCCAAGAATTATCATTGTCGTGCTCGACGTACCTGTGGAGGTACCAGAGGTCTACGTGGTCCACCCCGAGCCGCTCAAGGGACTTGTCGATCGCCTTCGGGACGTACTCGGGGTCGCCGCAGACCGCGCGGTCCGGAATGCCAGAAGCGCAGCCGAACTTCGTGGCGAGGAAGATGTCGTCCCGCTTGCCCGTTCTCTTGAACCTTGCGGAAATCGTCAGGCTCCCAGTGCAGGGAGATTGGAGCCGCAGGAATACGCACCACTTGCCGAGGATCACCTCGCTGTCGCCGTACGCGTCGGCGGTGTCCCAGAAGTTGCACCCGCTCGCATGCGCGGCGTCGAGGAGCTAGGACCGTACAGGCGAGGTCAGCAGGGGTCTATGTGATTTGTAGCAGTCGAGGCGTACGTTCATCCTGTCTTCATCCGACAGAGCCTGAGCATAGAGACCGGCGACGCTCATCGCGCCAAAGCCGATCGCGCTGACTTGAGAGTTACCGATCTTGCGAGTGAGTACAGGCATGTCTGTAAGGTCTGGTAGAGTTGTCGAATGGGTAGTGCTCGGAAGGTTCAGGCTCTTGCACTACACGTTCCTGCAAGTTGAGACTCCTTTTAATCCTCCAGAAGTGCGGCCGTAGCCCATAATGCTCTGAGCGCGCCGTCCGCACTCGTCACTCTCGTGAGAGCCCCGGCATTGCAAAGAGTTGCGTACAGAGGTAAAGCGGACGAGATGGGCCGGGGCGACAGTGGAAGCGTTCTTGAAACTGAACCGATATCGTAAGCACTACATGTCAAAACTCGGAGCTGAGGCCGCATACACACCGACAATCGATTTGAAAGCAGTGGGTCCATGCCGCGTACACATCCGGCACCCTTAAAGTGGGACAACCCACTACGCCTAGCACTCCGATCGGCGTTTGGCCCGGTATTGACGACGGCAATGCTTAACCTGTCAGTTACCGGCATTGAGTAGGATTTCTGCTTGCAGGAACCAGCCGAGTCCACACGCAAACACTGTGCCGCATATGAAAAGTGCTAATATGCAGGACCCCCAGTTGTAACCTGACGTTGTTTACAAGCTGAAATGGCGAGGTCATCTACATTGCCCTGGGCGGCAATGCAGAGCATTTCAGCGAGTGCGTCAACTTCAGCATCAAAATTGAACCCACCTTCTAAGCGGAACACGTCGACCTCGCAAGACACCACTCACAAGCACCGTATGTAGATCGTCGACGGTCGTCCGCGATATATTTGAGACTCAAATCTCATAGCTAGGAAGTTCATTATATAGAAATTCTCAGACTTTACACGTGAACCATGACTTCGTGAATTCCTTATGTGCTCGCCACTCACGCCTTCGAGAGAGGGGGCGTGTCCGCGAAGCTGAGCGCCTGCCACTGCGCCGGGTACCTCTCGCCGATCGTGCTTGCGGCCACGACCGCAAGCCTGCGAATCTCGTCAATGTCCTCCTGCGCGAGCTTTATCTTCAGCGCGGCGATGTTCTCCTGCAAGTTCTGCAAGCATATATTGAGTGGTAATTCGCGGGTGAGGTGTCATAGAACGAGACATACGGGGATACGGGTGGTGCCCGGGATCGGAATAATATCGTCGCCTTGCGCAAGCAGCCACGCGAGCGTGACTTGGCCTGCGGTGGCGTTGTACTTCTTCGCCACAGCGTGAATCCCGTCCACGACCTGGAGGACCTTGGGGAAGTTCTCCTTCGAGAAGCGGGGCAATTGGAGGCGCACGTCGCCTTCGTTGAGGTCGGCGGGAGAGCGCTGCGTGTGTCGGATTGCAGTGAGTATAACAGCCTCGTTGAGTGAAACACCAAGGTCACTTACGATCTGGCCGGCGAGCAGACCGCGGCCGAGGGGCGAGTACGCCACGACGGCGACCCCGAGCTCGCGCGCGGTCTTAAGCAGCCCGATCTTCTCGTCCTCAATGTCAAGAGTGAAGGGCGAGTACTCGACTTGGATGGCCGTGATCGGATGCACGGCGTGCGCACGGCGCAAGGTGGCCGCCGAGATCTCCGAAAGGCCGAGGTATTTGACCTTGCCAGCCCTACCAAGAGATTACAGGTGAGGAAGAAGAATTTTACGAGGATGTGAGAGTGGGCTTACTTTACTTGCTCAGCCATGGCGCGTACGGTCAGCTCGATAGGCACTTTCTGGTCCGCGCTGTCCACGTCCGTTTGTTAGCGTGCTATACGTATGCGAGAGAAACATGACGCGTACCGATGGAGGTACCAGAGATCGACGTAATCCACGCCGAGCCGTTCGAGGGACTTGTTGAGCGCCTTCGGAACGTACTCGGGGTCACCGCAGACAACACGGCCAGGAATGCCGGCGGCCAAGCCAAACTTGGTAGCAAGGAAAATCTCGCTGCGCTTTCCCGTCTTCTTGAGCCTGGCCGTCTTCGTCAGTTACGCACTAAGTATACGATGGTAATCGAACATCCTCGCACCATTTTCCAATGGAGATCTCACTGTCGCCGTATGCATCAGCAGTATCCAAGTTGGTGCAACCGCTCTCATATACAGCGTCTAGGAGCTGTAGGTGGCAGCGAGTGAATAATGTTATTGACATTGTATTAGAGCAACGGCGGGTTGTGACGCACCTTGAAGCGCTCCTCTTCCCCAATGGTAGTGGCGTAGTATGCGGCAATCCCCATTGTGCCAAAGCCAAGTGCAGTGACATTGGAGTCGCCAATCTTACGGGTGGGGAGAGCCATGCGAGTCGATGTGAGTTGCGAGAAGAGACGTTGTGGGTGGTGCTGTTCCGACCTACCTTTGCTCAGCCTCCTTATATGCTCTTTATAAAACCATTTCACACCGTCAATATTATCACAATAAGGTAGAAAGCCCAGATGTCCATGGACTGGAACGTTTTCACATCGTCAAACTCGTCTCTGCGGAGATAGCACTACACAAATTGCACCCCGTTGTATGATTCATCATACAACGTCGGAGTCGTTCCCGCTCGGAACATGTGTGTGGTCGGTGTATACATATGTGGGTCTGACCATTAGTCAGAACAACGGGATGCGGTAAAGGTGATGCCACACTTACAAGCTTCCGAGTGACAAGCACTCCGTGCACGACGGGGTGACAACGAGGTGCAAACTGACGCAGGAGAACGCTGTGTATCACTGAAAGTAGGATAGTGATGCAAGCATCAGTGACTATTTGTGCAAGCTAGGAATTCGGATGTGTCTTTCATTCTCGGCGAATGTCTTGACTGGGTCGTCGTGAAGTTCGAAGAAGACAAACGAGCGTCTACATGGCAAGCACCTTAGCGCTGAAAACCCTAACCCGAATGAGCGCCTGGAACAACTGATCTACTGAACTCCACGCCTTTCCTTTTTCAGTGGCTACAATATTATCCGCCGAAGCCTTCTGTTCTTTCAGCCACTCTTCTGCGAGTATATCTGTACGAGCCAAACATGTTCAAGTTCAATTTCGAGGTGGACGAGTCGGACGACCCTCTTGCGGACCTTGCGTTCGGCCCCGTCGCCGCCGCCGAGTCGGCAAGTGGCCAGCGGCAGACTCGCACGGAGGAAGCCCGCTCCACCGAGATCCCCTTGAAAGACCTCGTGAGCTTACACCACATAAACTATACTTGGAGATAGTCTAACAGATCTGCTGTGTAGATAGCTGCGCTTCCGCACACGTTTTCTTTTTCGCCGCTCGCCGTCGTGCTCGCGTCAAAACGCGACGTTGTGCTCGCCCGTAGAGACCTCTTCGATGCAAAGTTCCAACTCATCGCGTCCGACGAGGGCGCTGAAGCTGCGAATGGACGCTCTGATGTCGACTTTCTCGATGCGCCATCCGACCTCGTACCCTGGGTCTATGAGGGCGGTCTCAAGACCTGGGAGTGTAGCCTTGACCTCGTCGACTGCCTCGACACTATCTACGGACCCGGCATCGCGCGTAACCTCAAACAAAAACGCATACTAGAAGTGCGTCATCGATCACCCCCACATGCAGCTGATCAGACATAGACTAGATGACACGCGGACACATAGCTTGGGTGCGGCACGGCCATTCCTTCCCTGTACCTGCTATCTACCATATTCGCAGCAGAGCCCTCCGCGGAGAGCGACATCCATATACATCTGCAAGACTACAACGACCTCGTACTTCGTCTCGTGACGCTACCGAACGTCATCCTCGCATGGTGTGAGCACCCACCTCTGTGCTCGGCGGGGAATTCGCTGATCGTCAATTACAGACATGTCCCCCGCATCGGCATCCTTCCGGTCCAACCCTCCGCCAGCATCAAATAACGGAATGGACGATCCCGACGCCGAGCCCGAGCCGCTCCCGCCTGCCGACGTCACCGAACCCGGCGAGCTCCCTCTAACACCCGCCCTAACTGCCGCCTTCCTCGCCTCCCTCCAGTCCTACGGCATCCACCTCAAGTTCTTCTCCGGGGCCTGGTCCACATTCGACATCCCCGCCTCCGGCGGCCCACACCACCTCGTCCTCACCTCCGAGACCATCTACCGCACTGACAGCCTCCCCTCGCTCGTCGACATCCTCCGGCGCACGACCCTCCCCTCCCCAGCCCCCCTTTCCAAACTCGCGTCCCCGAGCATCGCGGAGTGGGCGTCGCGGCTCTCGCTGACGGACGAGGACGAGCTGCGGCGGCTCGCGGACGAGCCGAGCCTGTGCCTCGTCGCGGCGAAGACGGTGTACTTTGGTGTCGGGGGCGGGGTGAGCGAGTTTGTGGGTGCGGTGGAGGGCGGGCGCGGAGGCGTGGTGCGCACGATTTGGGAGCGGGTGCACGGCGTGAAGAGGAGCGTGATGCGGGTGGTGTGGAATAATGCATGATGTTTTGACACTCCCACACCCAGGTGCGACTCAGACTCACGGAACGACGCGTGCGTGCAGTACGTGCTTGCCACCCTCAGGTGCGTGTGCGACAATTTTTCGTTTCTGAGCCGCCAGGACATCCTCCGTAGAGCAGTGGGGTGAAATTTGTCTTGGATGGTTCTTACCTGGGTCTTCTCAAGGTCTTCTGCAGCTAAGCTCAGGGCTAGAATATGGTCACAGGAATCTCTTGTTATACATATGATCCACCCAAGCGTACAACTTAGACACGTATCGTTCGTATCCTCCTTTCTCACGCGGTCGGCAGGGGAGGCGTGTCCGCGAAGCAAAGAGCTTGCGACTCCGCCATATACCTCTCGCCGAGCGTGTTATCGGCTGCTTGCGCGAGCCTGCGGATCTCGTCAATGTCCTCCTGCGCGAGCTTCACGTTTGCGGCGGCGATGTTCTCCTTCAAATTCTACACGAAGATGATCCCAGTGAGTTGCCGTTCGCACACACGCAGAGGAAACAGAAGGGTAGAGAACATACGGGAATGCGAGTAGTTCCCGGAATCGGGATGATATCGTCGCCCTGCGCGAGCAGCCATGCGAGAGTGATCTGGCCGCCCGTGACGCCGTACTTCTTCGCGATCGCCTGGATGCTGTCGACGACCCGCAGGACCTTGGGGAAGTTCTCCTTCGAGAAGCGGGGCGTAGAAAGCCGCCAGTCGCCTTCTTTCAGATCGGCGGGGGACCGCTGCGGGAGCAGAGTCTGATGAACACGAAATTCTCGTCGATCGGTGTGGGGGTACACTCACGATCTGGCCGGTGAGCAGACCGCGTCCGAGGGGCGAGTAGGCGACAACGGCGACGCCGAGCTCGCGTGCGGTCTTGAGCAGGGCGATCTTCTCGTCCTCGATGTCGAGGCTGAACGGCGAGTACTCAACCTGGATCGCGGCGATGGGGTGCACGGCATGGGCGCGGCGGAGAGTCGCAGATGAGATCTCGGAGAGACCGAGATACTTGACCTTGCCAGCCCTATAAGCAGATCAAGTGTTAGATATATGCTATGGGGGTGAGAGAATATACTTACTTGACTTGCTCGGCCATGGCGCGTACGGTCAGCTCAATAGGCACTTTCTGATCCGCGCTACAAAAGTTCGCGCATTAGCATGGTGTAAGTATATAAGACGATCGCCACGATGGCACATACCGGTGGAGATACCAGAGGTCGACGTAGTCCACCCCAAGCCGTTCGAGGGACTTGGCCAGTGCCTGAGGGACGTACTCCGGGTCGCCACACACCAGACGGTCGTCGGGCACGATGCCGAACTTGGTCGCAAGGAAAATCTCGCTGCGCTTGCCCGTCCTCTTAAACCTAACCATCTGCGTTAGCCATGGACTGTGACATTAGGCGGGGGACATGAGCTCGTACCATTTGCCAATTGAGATTTCACTATCACCGTAGGCGTCGGCAGTGTCCCAGTTGGTGCAGCCGCTCTCATATGCGGCGTCGAAGAGCTGTGTGTTGCAGCGGGGAATGAGTACTGACGGTGCAAAACATTTACTGCTGGCAATCGCGCACCTTGAAGCGTTCCTCTTCCGGAATAGAGGTGGCGTAGTATGCGGCGATGCTCATCGCACCAAAGCCAATAGCAGAGACATCGGCGTCGCCGATTTTACGGGTGGGAAGAGACATGTGTGCTGATACGAGTGCGGTGAGAGAAAGGAAGTTGGCGTGGGTAGTGTTGCTCTGACCACACGTCGCTCGCCACCCCTTTATATACCTCTTGCGAAGGTTACGGAAGGTACTGAGCGCCGTCGATCTTTCCAGTACTGCGTGCCGATCTACACGCCAAATTGAAGGCGTGTTCACATCGTCAAAATCGCCTGAGCGGAGATAGCACTCTACGATTCGTTTCCGTGGTGAGATACGTCATATATATGGCTTCGAGTCATCCCCGCTCGGAGAATCTTGTGGATGTGCTTCTCACCATTAGTAAGAGCGATGGTGGGTACAGAGTGACTCGTACTGACCTTCAGAACGTCCACTAGTACTTCGTTAAAGGTCGTTTACTAGGAAGACGTTGGACAATGGCGCGTGTCAACTTGAATAAAGCAGAACGACTCGTGCTTACGCTTTTACAAAAAAAGGTAGTGATGTTAAGGTGCGCAAACGTGGAACGGACTCGGAGTAAGTGGGACGAGTGGACGCTTTAAACAAGCAGCTGAGGTAGTTGACGTCACTGAGTTGAGGTAGCACGAGCGTCTAAATCCGAATGCAGATTATTGACCGCGACCGGTACCGCGTTGCATGTGGCCTGAATGCGCTCCGGAAATCCTCAGGATCGCACAATGAACTTCGTGGCTTTCCTTGGCAGTACTAATTTGAGGAAGAGGAGGACAACCAGAGATGCCCGGCGCAGACGTTGTGGGAGTGGCTGCAGAGCCTCGACTCCGTGTGCTCAGCAGCAAGACATTTTGAATTCTCCGATCGGAATACAGAACACTTTCGCGCGCTGCGAAGTTCGGCCAGTCTACTGCACAAGTACCTGCTATTCCCAACTGCTATTCCCGACATTCTGCGCCGACGAATCCAGATCTAACACGGAGTAACGATAGAAAACAATAAAGAGGTATATATATCTGCGTACACACACCGTCGACGACTTGCGCCGCGCGCGACGAGGCGTCTCTCAAGACACTGCCGCCTAGGTGTATACTTGAGGCCCTGTATTATGGTATGTAATATGGTAGTGTGTTCCCTGCTTGGCTTGCACTTCCGGCCTGCTTCCACCTTGTATCACAATTTAACGTAGCACTGGTATAGAGGGTCGGAGGTGCCATTCCAGCCCACTAGCGATGGACGTCAACAACTACGAAAAGGCGCACATAGTCAGGCCGAGAGCTTACCACACTGCCAGCAATCCAGAAGACCCTCCGGATCGCTATCGCAAGGAAGGCACGTAAGCAAAACATGCAGGCTACGGATGCCATACGCGGGATACTCACTATTTACGCTTGACGGCGAGGAGCTTGGGGTAGTTCGCGCCCCAGTACGACTGCTCGTGGTCGGGCTCGTACACGTCGCCCTCGTTCTGCCAGGCGCATCGTCAACGGGGTGTTCTCAACCCATGCGCAAGAGCAGCGCCGACACTCACGAAGTACGCGCCGCTCCCGGGCGTCAGGTCGCGGAACTTCTGGATGCGTGTCTCAAGGCCGTTGTACAGCGCCGTGCGTTCCGCCAGCGTTGTATTGTACAGGAACTGCGCCTTGACCGAGAGCTTCCGAATGTGTCCGTGCGCGTCAGTATCACCCGCGCCGCATAGCAAGATAGCACAGTGGATACGCACATGCCAGACCGAGTTGCGCCACGCGGGCGTGACGCTCGTCGCGCCCTGCTCCGCCTTGAAGTTGAATGGCGTGCCTGCGACAATGTACGGGCTTGCGATCGGGAGGTTCTCCTTGATGAGCGCCATGAGCTGCGCGCGGCCTGACTCGCTCGTGAACACGCTCGTCGAGATCAGACGCGTTCCCAGCTCGAGCTCCGGACCGACGGCCTAGCCATACGTCATCCAGGTCAGTTCCCTGCACAGTAGAAGCCTAGTAGGGAATGAACGCACCGCCTGCGCAAGGGTTACGTACTTGTTGAAGAAGGCGAGCCATGACGGGAGCTCCTCGACGACGACGGAGCCGCCGCGTGCAGTCACGAAGTCCACCGCAGGTTGCATCGATGCCTTTGCAGCTGTGTTGTTCAGCAGCGGGTTCACATGTACCAGGGTCGGGCCCTGCACGTTTCGTCAGCGCTCGAGAGGTAGCGCACAAATCGCTGGAGACGTACGACGATATGTCCACCCCACCCGGCCTGCGCCCAGCCGTACGACTGGTTGACCATGAGCGAGTACCACTGTGCGAGGTCGTCCGATGCGCTCGGCGTGAACTTGAGCACCGACCTGTTCCGTGCGTTTTCAAGATCAGCTATTGGGCCACAATGCTTAAGACGCATGCTGTCACTCACGCCTGGATAGTGATCCGCGGCTCAGTGCGGTGTGAGGACTCGATGACGACTCCGAACGCGCTGCCTCCGCCACCGCGGAGCGCGAAGAACAAGTCGCTGTTCTGGCATGCGTTCGCGGTACGGAGTACACCGTCGGGTGTGACCACTTTAACTTGCACCTTCATCGCGACATCCATTCTCGCGTCAACACCAATAGTGCAAAGAAGCAGGCGTCAGGGAGCTTACAACACGATCGACGGCAAGGCCGTACACCGGACTGAGGATACTGTGTCCACCGCCCTATAACTCTTCAGACAGTGTTCGTGCAACGGGCCAAACGGTTTGCTACACACCAAAAAGTAGCCCCCACCGAAGCCTATCGTCTGGTGGTAGCCGCCAATGACCGTCCGGTTTACGCTGTCTGCAAACTCGTAGACGCTCTGTGTCAACGCGCCCGGCTGTAGGCATTGAATGTCAGTGTCGTCCTCATGCGTCCCGGATCATGCAGGGACGTACGCCAACCGTGATCGCGTCGTAAGTCGTCTGGCAACCAGCGGGCTTGAATTTCGCGCTGTGGGACATCTGTCCGCCATAGCGTCAGTAGGGGTGATGCGAATCCGCGAGTGCCGTCATTGCCGCGGCGGCAACCGTGCGCAACCTCTCCCCGGCGGCTGGGGCCAAGTGGCAGGACATGCTCACCGAGTTCAGGCCGGTGGTCTAATGAGATCAATCAACCCATTAGGACGGATTACATGGAGATGATGTGAGCTACGTACCCACAGCGAGAGTGTGTCCTTGCCGCTGGACCTTCCCTTGTAGTCATGACCCTTGTTTTTCACCGACAAACGTACACCCGTCTTCTTCGAGAACGCGAGGGCAGCCTGGACGTCAGAAGAGGATTTGACAGTGATCTGAAGGACCTCGTCAGCTTCCAAGACGTAAGAACAGCGAAAGCGGGAGGGTTTACATAGTGAGGGGGGATGTTGCCTAGCCTACAATCCGCGCCCTTGAATGCCAAAGGATTGGTCGGGTCGCTAGAGTCAAGCAAGCATCCGTCCGACGCTTGCGCTTGACAGGTCTCCCATTGTGGCTGCCGGATAGGGTGTGAATTAGTGCCTTAGCAGGTGGTGGGACGTGGGAGAGCGGAGCTTACGAGCATGTACCCGCCAAACTGCGTGACCCTGTACGTGGGATCGGTGTAGTTGGCCTGGACGGCCGCACACGCGGCGGGATCAGCCGCGGAGGCCTTGCCTTCGTAACTGGAGAAACAGGGCTTCTCCAGAGGCACTGCAGACCTGAGTCTGCCGCCGACAGTCGCGTTCAGCAGCTGGTACGCTGTCAGAAGCTGCTGGGTCGACTGCACAGTCGTGTTGCGCGGAGATAAAGAGAGTGCGAGCGCAACTTCGAGTGCAGCCACGAAGGCGAGGAAGAGCGTGTGCCGTGCGCCTAGCATGGTAAAGAAAGTACTGCGGAGCGTAGCAAGTCTCCTCGAGGCCGCAGTAGACCCCAGGGTGACTTTATACACAGGCAGGCGGAGTCGAATATGGCGTAAAGGAGAGTGTGATGCGAGGTGTCCTCGGACCGTTTTATTAAACAGGCCGGAATGAGTGGAAGTTCTATAGAGAATCAGCGAAAGATGCGGCCCTAACAGTCGTCAGGTACCGTTACTGTAATCCGCGTAAAAAGGCTTAACCATATGTATGTGCATGTGGCATAAACTCAAGCATCATGCATCAGTACCCAGTGCCTAATTGCAATAGCGTACCTACCTTGTAACTACCATTTTGCCTTGACTCTTGTTGAAGTTGGCACCTGGCGTTTCGTAGCCTGCTGGCGCGGTACAACGTCGGTATGTGTGGCGCCCGAGATATTGATGGAACCAGTCCCGATCACACGATCGCGCCTCTGACTGCTCAACACATGGCGCGCTTCAACTTGAAAGTATTTTGAGGGCAGGTCCCAGGCTGATAACCTCTGGGAGCTTCTGGGAGCTTTCGGAGCTGTCGGCAAACTCACCCATGCCGTGTCTCGGCATGCATGCTGTCGAAGAGTGGGCATCCGAAAAGGGCCGCTTAATTAGTCGCACAAATCATCTTCAATCGCGCCCCTGAGGATCCACTTACTTTGACGCACTAACTGTCTGGGACCTTGATGCGTATACTTGCCGGGCTCGGCCGCGTCCCTGAAAGTTGGACCAACGCGATGAAATTCCTCGACGCTTTCGAGCTGCGCGTCGTCACCGATGCGATCCTGTGCCTTGCCTTCCTGTGGCTGACTTGGAGGCTGTTGCGCCGTTACAGGTCCGCCTCACCGCCTGGTCCCGCGGGCCTACCGTTTGTCGGCGTCGCGTACCAAATCCCAGATGATAAACAATGGTTGAAGTTCCACGAGTGGACCTCGCGCTATGGTGTGTATCTTCCGCCTTCTTCGGACTGTAATCGGGTTGCAGGAGTGGGACAATATCGCATTTCGGCCTTGACGTGCTGGAAGACAGACACGCGGTGCCATGAAGTCTCGCTGAAAGCAGGATCCTGGCTGATACGCCTAAGGTGATGTTGTCAGCACGACGATAATGGGACAACCGACCCTCATCCTGGGGTCGTTCCGCGCCGCAAGCGATCTCCTCGACACCAAAGGTAGGAATGTGCGATAGCGAGTGTGTACATCGCACTCAAAATGAGCCCCCCTGTACCAGGTGCAATCTATTCGGATCGCCCCGACGCGATTATGGCAGGCGAGCTGTCAGTCCTATCCTACCAGCTGCATGATCCGCCAATACACTGATCGTACTGGGTGCGTCGTCGATAGGGTGGGATGGAATCGTGGTCTTGGGTACGCGCATGGTCCCGACAATCCACGCTTCCGCGAGTTTCGCCGCCTGTTCCAGCAGTTCATCGGGCCACGCGCATGCCAAGACGCGAACATCCTTCAGATGCAGGAAGAGGAGACGCACAGGCTGATGCTGCGCTTCCTGCGCGACCCCGAGAACTTCTACCGGTATCCGCGAGAGTACGCAAATTCTGGATGTCGAGCGATCGACGTGCTGAGCGCCCGAATGTCAGGTCGACGGGCGCATTGATCCTCCGCCTTGCGTACGGGTATGAATCCGCCCTTGATCAAGGCCAGGATCCGCTGGTCGAGGTGGTCGAGATCGCCATGCAGGGCTTTGCAAAGGCTTCCGAGCCCGGCGCTTTTCTTGTCGACAACTTCCCGGTGCTGCGATATATCCCTGAATGGCTGATGCCGAGTGGGGGATTCAAGGCTGTCGCGCGGAAGATGCGGAAGGAGCTCAACGAGATGTATGATCTGCCGTTTGGGTTCGTGAAGCAGCAGATGGTGAGTATATGCGGTGATGGTGAAAGCCCAACGCACCTACGAATGTTCGTGTATAGGAGGCAGGCAAGGCGCGCCCATCCTTCACATTGAGTTACCTGGAGGAAAAGCGAACGCCTACCGCTGTGGACGAAGAGTTGATCAAAGCAGCAGCAGCTTCGTTATACTCAGGTGAGTATATCGACTCCTTTGAACATCGGCAGGTGCAATGCGAATTGTCATGTACTTGTCGCGATTCAGGCGGTGCGGACACCGTAAGTCGTCTCCCACTCACTTGCTTACGCCCTCAGGTATAGTGATCTTCCGCGTATAGACACCATCCTCGATGACCGCCTTCATTCTTGCAATGATGCTTCGGCCCGACGTCCAAGCGCGAGCCCAGCGCGAGCTCGACACCATCCTCGGACCATCCTGGACGCGTCTCCCAACATTCGCAGACCGCGCACGGCTGCCGTACATCCAAGCAATCGTGCTCGAAGTCCTCCGCTGGAACCCCGCCGTTCCTCTCGGACTCGCTCATCGGCTGACACAGGACGACGTATACGGTGACTGGGTCATCCCCAAGGGGACGGTCGTTTGGGCGAACATTTGGTATGTGTTTGCTTTTGAAGCTGGTCGGGTTGAGGATGTTCACGCATATATGCGACACTCAGGTCGATGCTGCAAGACCCCGCGGTGTTCCCCGAGCCAACCGAGTTTCGCCCAGAGCGGTACCTCAGTGAGAATGGTGCACTGAGGGAGCTGGAACGACACGGAGACCCGTCAATAATTGGCTTCGGTTTCGGGAGGCGGTACGTCCTAGGACTCACCTGAAACTGCGCCGATAGGAAGCTCCTTGACCAGTAACCACCACCATGTGGTTGTTTCCCACGCGTGCGTGGCTGGAATAGCATCCCCTTTCGTGTCCCTTTCCCCTTGCGTGGCTCGATGACGAAGTAGTGTAGAGCAACTCGAAAGTGTACCTAGGTGGCAGGTAGTGCCCGAGGATGGCTATGGGCCGTCTGGTTGCGGTTGGCTCTGAGCAGCTCGCTGCAGCCCTCTTCGGAGTGGGGTCCTCCGGGACCGAGAGTTGGTGTACAGAGGTGTCCGCGAGCGCTGAGCGCTGACGAAGATGATGGAGTGGAGCGGCCTGATGGCTGGGCGCTGACTGAGCGGTGGCGCTAGAGTGTGACCGGGACTGCACACGAGCGCTAGGGAAATGCCGGATCAATCATCGATGAGAGAGGAGTACTTCCTGGAGCAAGGAATGCAGTTGGTGGACCAGATCCTCAAATAAAGAACAGGGGCGCGGTAGGGGGAAGTGTGAGAGCGTGGAAAATGAAGTCTCTGTCTTAGATTAAGCTGAACGAGTGGATGCAGCGCTAAACGGGATATAGATTGACAGATGTTCTTAGGAAAAGCGCTAAGACAGTACTAGGTGAGCTGCTGCTCCCATGTGAGACGTTGATCCAGCCATAGTAGAGGGTCCATTGTTCTAGAAATGAGTGGATGACTGAGCTGGAAGTATAAGTTCACGTTTTGTTGGGGTGCGGCACAATACGTACGGGGTTGATTCCCTGCGCCAATCCGCGCTGCGCGCTCATCACACTCCCTTGCTTCCTCCTGACTCCGTCCTGGGCCCAACGTGATTGAGCAGCAACTGCGTAACCCGCAAAGTCTCAGAAGCTGAACTGCGCCGGGTGCGGGACCAAGATACCCTATAAAGAGGTCAGAAAAGCACTTCAGAGGAAGGACGCTCTCCTCACCCTCCAGAAAAACCAGAAACTATGCTCTCAGCCATTGAGCATCAGACCGTCTATGTCCCCCTCTATGTCACACCCCTACTGTCCATAAGAAACCCAGCGCCGCAAGGGTCCCAAACGGCAATGTATGCGGTGGCCATCGACCCCCTGTATCCTCTCCGGGTTGGCGACGCCGTCCACCTCCATCTCCTGTCCCTCCCAAACCGAGAACCGGGGATGGTGCGAGAAGAAGTACCCCAAGCGGTCGTGACTCCTCTCAAAATCAAGGGCCGTGTCTCTGGAGAGCGAGAGAGGAACCAGCTGGAGGTAGAGTTTGTGATTAGAAACGACGAAGAAGATGCGGACGTGCGACGAGCCTTTGTCAGAGCGAGGGCGGATAGGTCCGCCCATGCTACTCCGACGCTTTCCGACATAAGACTTGGACTCCGACACCCTAGTCCGTACGGCGGGCAGGAAAGGAGGGCGGGCCGCGAGGTGGCTGATGGAAGGGTGGCAGGGAGAAGCGGACCGGCTGACCCGTCGCGCCCGGGAGCCGAAAGTGTCGTTGGCGCGCGGATGACGTCTGCAGAAGCGCATCACTTCCTTTTTGAGCAACCTGAAGAAGGACGGAGGGTGAGGGGCGCTCAACGCCAAAGCGACCGTGGCCGCTGGGTGGTGTATGCGCCGCCGAGAAAAGGGGGAAAGGCCAGACGGGGCGAGGAGAGACGGCCTGGACCCCCAAGAGTGGCGCCGGGCCCGACACAGAGACTCCCTACGCCGCGGGATGCGCCGATAGGACGGAGCCGAGCGGGGACAGCAGAGGGTGTGGGAAGTGGTAACGGACGGAGCTCGGAGACGCCGGCGCGGGGGCCGACGGACCTGTGCTTGAGCTAGCCGGCACGTAATAGAGTGGATATGCATTGTTTTCTCGCCTCATGCCTACTGCGGCTATGCGCTCCTCCTCTCGCAAACGTGACCTGTGGCACCGCTTGACCTGTGTCCCTCCAAACGAAGCAAGTGGGTTGAACTCCCTAAAGAAAATGCTCGTCGCAGAAACAATGGGTGAGCGTGTGCGAGAAGTTTTGGACCTCAGGGTCTGTGTGACAATTTCAACATAGGAAAGGGACCCGCTATGTACCACTACCACGAACAGCGATAATACGGCAGTGGGGGCCCTGGCCAACACAAGAACCTGATTCCGCGACTATAGCTATGACTGGCGAGAAGATGGGAACGACCGACGGGAAGCGATGGACTGCGCGGAATGGTGAGGTGGCCTCGCCCCCCCTGCTTGGCACCAGAACTGAATGACACTCCAGGCGGCCAACAAATGTGGAGTGGGGATGTGTACGAGAGACAACCAGTTTCCTGATATGGGTGATGGCCGCTGAACCACGAGAACTGCGCCGAAAACCGACATGCAAACAGAAACGTAGTGCATCCAGCGCAATGTGTGGGCGTCTCTTTCCTGGAATGCGACAAGAACTCGCTCGAATGGACCTCCGAACAGCGCTCGCGCGCCCAACGGGACGAGTAGCTGGAAAGTCTGCCCTAACCGGACGGAAATTCCCTCTTTAAAATTCCAATATTTGCGAATTAATCTAGGCAAAGTGTAGTACCTGTGGCATTCCGGACGAGCGACGCCCACTCGGGCTGACGGCTCTCGCGAACAAGGCGTGGTGGCAGGGCTGCTGGGTTGAGGTCGCTGGCGCCAGCAGCCTGCCCTTGCCGCTTTCCATATAAACTGGGCTCCCCCCCCCTCCCTTCTGCTCTCCTCAGCTCGTACATCTTCCCCCCTTCCCCTCAGCATGTCGTCTTCTCCTCCCACACCGCTTTTCTCCCTCCCTATCGCTGAATTGGCTGCCTATGCGCGGCACGCTCCACCTCCTCCGTCCCTGACGTCTGAGCCTGCTGGTGGCGTTACCCTCCCGGGATCCGACGAGCGCACTCCTCGAGGCCAGCTGTTCTCCCGCCCTCGCTCAGCGACGATCTCGGCGTCGATGATGGTGTGTTACACGCGAAATGTTTTTGTATTCTGGCCTAAACTAATGGCTCGTCCCCAGCGCGTGGTTGCTGCGAGGGCGGCGGACACCCGTGATATGCTCGAGGACGCAAACGACGTGTCAGGAAATGGGGTTTTGTGTGAGGGTCTTCCTGTACGTGGCAGCGCAGTCACCCCGGACCTGGTCTTCCCATCCATCCGTCCTAGTCTCTCGCCTCCCAGATCCCCGCCTGCTCCTCCGATCGTTGAACGTACGCACGCGAGCGCTGAGATCGTGGCACCTAGCCCGGTTCGTCTGACGGAGACTGTTGAGAGGCTCGAGCAGTCGGCTCGTACGAACGCGGACTCATCGTCGACGCGGAAAGGCAAGAAGCGGGCGCGCATTGCCACCCCGTCTCCACCACCGTCCCCAACGCCGGCTAGGGCCCCGCCTGGAGCAATATCCCGCTCCTCCCAGACCCTCCGCCAACGCCTCGTCCAGACCCACCGCCCCTACGCGCTGGCCCCACCCCAGTGGACGGCCCCGACGCGGACGTACCGCCACCTGGCGCCGGCCACTGCTGCCATGATTGCGGCGGCCCTCCTTCCTGAGGAGCTTCGCGCGGCATGCGCAGGCATCCCGCCGGTAGGCGGTGCCAACCAGACCCAAGGCCGGACAACGCCTGCGCAGGCATCTAAGGATGAACACGCCCCTCGCTGCCCAACTCCGGGGACTCCTGAGCGCGCGATCCCGGTGCTGAACAGAGCAACTACAGGACAGCACTTAGGGATGGGCTCGTCCCCGGAGCTCATCTTTCCGATGGACTTGGACCTCGGTGAGAACACTGCGCAAGCGGCGACGAACTCGCCCTTCCCGTTCGGACTCCCGCTGCGAGAGGGCGGTAGAGTGGGAAGGCTGCGAAGGGGCCCCCTGGACACGATTTTCGAGAACGGTGATGCACTCAACCGACCGGTAAGGACGGAGGAAGGAGACGGTCGAGAGCCCTAGGAGGT
>MNAD01001597.1:0-14640 GCA_001895945.1 Trametes pubescens
GGCGGAAGTGTGTCTTCTCCCATCCACTAGCCCGTTTGTATGCATTTGGCTGACGATGCGGCGTCGCAGGCGGTTCGATCGACTTACTCCTCGACACATTCAACCGTGGCTTCTGCAGCTTTGAGGGCAGCGACGACCCGGACATCGATGGCCCACAAGGACTGCGGCGGCACGAAGCTCGCAAACGTCATCTCAGTCTCGTTCACCGGCGGCGAGGACTTCCCTCCGCCCTACATGCAGCGCCAGTGCGCGGAGATCAGCAAGGTATGCCCTTCGTCTATCATTTGGCCCTCTGCGATGCTGACGAGTGGTGGCAGTTGTCAATGATGGGCATTACGTTCCTCTTGGCATACGGGGATAATGGTGTCGCGTCGAACAGGGACAACCTCTGCCTGGCCGCGAGCGATATCCCTGTCCCTGTCCCAGGGAAGGTCCTCCTCAACTTGCCCTCGACGTGTCCCTATGTCATGGCCGTTGGCACCACACAGGTCGACCTCGGCAAGTCGGTACGTCTGGGCTCACATGTTTTCTCTAGACAAGGCACTCGTACTTACATATGTTCGCAGGTACACGACCCCGAGAGCGCGACCTCACTCTTCGGGTCCGCTGGCGGCTTGTCGAATATCTTCCCGCGCCTGAAGTTCTAGCAGCGGCAAGTCGAAACATACCTGAAGCGGCTCAGGTACCGCGTCGACCGAGCCTGTTCAACAGCAGCGGGCGTGCGATCCTGGATGTGAGCACAAATGGCCTCCCGATTGTCGCTGTCATCGACGCCAATTACACGCTCACGGGAGGCACGTCCGCGTCGACATCGATCTTCGCAGTGATACTCACCGCCGCGGTGAACGACGCGCGGCTCACAAAGAATAAGTCACTGGTCGAGTGTGTCAACCCCGCATATCTACGTCCTTTGTGAGAGAGTCTAAGGGGTAGGGCTGACACGGCGTCAGTCAGCTTGATAATGGACAGCATTCAGAGAACAGTAGACAACGCATTCGGGCCGCCGTTAGAGCGGGTCCGTCCGAGTAGAGCATTTCCAAACGATATAGCATGTCAAAAACAGTCCTTTTGGTAAATATAGGAGGCTGTAAGAGATATGAAATTGAACGGCTACATTACTGAGCGGTGGGTACATAGTGAAGGAGCTCGAATGCATGGTGATCAATGAACTTGTTGACGTAAAACATAGCGAACATATCCAGGGATTCGTGGCTTTGTAAAGTATCTGAGACCGGGGTGCGTAGGCTGACCCCAATCAGGTGTGCTGCGCGAACGATGTTGTTCACATTGATCACCGAGAGTAAGGGGATGCGTCCGCAGAGGTAAGATGGCTTGACGATCCACATACCCGTGTCTTCGTCCGGTTCATCGTCCGTTCTTGTGAACCAGTGGACAACCGCACATGGGTAGCGACGCCTCTGATGTTTGAACGTAAACAACATGCGAATGCGAGCAACCTCCATACCGAAAAGCCCCGGGGCATTGTTGAGCTTGTTGACGAATACACAGTCAAAGCGTGGATGATGGCCTCTCCACACGGGATTTGCCCGCAAGATCTCCCGGTGCATCCCGCCGATGCCGCAGATATCGCTAGGAGCGTAATATGTCGATGCAGCGGAGTGGTAGACTGCGAGGGTTCCATCCTCAAAGAAGGGACATGCATCCAGAGGAAGAGATGCCCCGCTCAAGGCACCAGGCTGTCCGCGATTGCATTCGTGGTAAAGGAAGCGTCGGATGTAGCTGTGGAGGTGAGGAATAGAAAATGCCTCTCCAACGCTGTTTGCCGTGCTGCCGTACTGTCGTTCTGAATAGTCATGGTAAGCTGATATCAAATATAACATCCTTACTGTAATCCTTACGCGGGGTTGTGGCCATTGCCGTGAATGCCATGACAGTTGGACCGGAGACCGCCCCATTGTCGTTGACAGTCCCGGGTTGCGCTTCGAGCAGGTTCTTCCTTTTCCTGGTCTTCCTTGCCTTGGCTTTGGCTGCCTCGCGTTGATCAGGAGCTAAAGTAGATTCCGCAATCAGTGTATGTCGAGTGGGATGCATATTTGAAGGGGACTACCCAGCGCCGAGATAGCAGCGGAGAGACAGCTTCCATTCAACATGTCGCGTTCCACAAAGTCGACGCGGGCGGCGGCCAGCTTGTCGAGACGTTGGTTCGTCATAAGCATCTGGTCCAAGGCTTCGAAGCGACTGGAGCGACGCCAAGGCTCCTTCACAGCTTTGATGTGCTTGGACTCAGTGATGGATGAACACAGGCCGTTGGGAGATCCGAACTCCCAGATACGATCGACGTAGTGTACACGGGAGTGCTGACGCGGGAGAGAGAACCCGCGTTCAGATCTCACGTTGTCGCGAAAGGTCTCACGGTATTCGGAGAACTCCCTCAGTGCAGTCTCAATCTGCGTGATGGAATCTGGGCTGTGCGAGTTGCGCCGAACGAGGTAGCAAAACTCAAGGAAGCTGCGGACAGCCTTGACCATGTCCGGAGGTAGTATCCCGTCGATCGCAGGGAGGTAGACCTGAAGAAATATAAGTTTCACTTGTAACAGACGCGTATTTCTCCTACCTTCATCAATGCCTTAGAATCATCGCCGGTCCATTGCTTAAACCCCCGCCCTTCGTGAAAATGCCTCAGCTTTGAGAAAGCAGGAACCGCAGCGATGCTAGGGGGGAAATTTGCTTAGGCTGTCTTTATGAGTAACATGACAATATGAACGCACCGTCGATCAATCTGAGCTAGGATTTTGGCTGCACCAGCTTCTCCGTGCTCTTGCTTGAGGTACTTCTCGACCCAGGTGACGAGATGGTCCTTAAATGTGCCTTTTATGAGTTGATGCAGAATGTCTGGTGCGAGAAGTTCGTGTATGTCCGCCCGAGGGAAATCATTGGTGAATGGCTAACATATTTCGGTTAAAATGACTGCTGTATCCCAGGAACACACATGCTGACATACCACAGCATCGCCAACAATCCCATACGTGTGCCAGAGGTCGTCAAGCGACAATTGCTCCACCAACAGTTCTGTATGCTCGCGACTTCTCGGAAGACCTCCGCCTTCCTCTATCTCATCCCTGTGCAGTAAACAGCTACAGATGACACTGATGTCAATAGTACGAGAGTACGACAGCATACTTACTCACATTGGACACCATCCTTGTACAATGCACGCAAGCAAGGCCTGCTCGGGGTAGTCTGCGATGTATGGTCCAATGCCGTAGATGACCTTGCGGAAGTGACCGTCACCGCAGCGCACAATCTCAGGTATTTCCATCCATGGCCGCAGAGGCTGCAGAATACGACTCAAGGACGTGTGGAAAAGCTGCCTGCGGAATTTGCAGAAGACGGCGCTGTCTGCATCACGCCGATTCGCTGAAGACGGTGGTCAGCTGCATCCGCGAGGAACGTGAACGTGTCCGAGTTGCGTACTCTTTGGGATGGCTAGGAAGCCTATCAATGCTACCGCGTTTCTATGCGCCCGCCGAACATTGTTGTGGACGTTACCAATGGAGCAGTACAAGGGGTAGTACTCGTTTTGCCCAGTGGCCACCGAAACTGTGGTCTTGTCACTTCCGAGGATGACGGGGACGAATGAGGAGTCCTGCGCCGCGGGCTCCTTACTTATGATGTTCTAGATAGCAGCACTCAGTAGATGGAACATTCACTAAGCTTCAGAGACGTACCGCTTGACGCCAAGCCCATTCCCCACCCATGAAGTCTTGTAGCTTACGCTGGGAGTTGTGGTCGAACTCACGGAACGGTCCAAAGTCGATTTCATCCTTGAAGTCCGGGTTCTCCAGCATATGTCGCACCACAGCGCGAGGGTCGCGATAGAATATGCTGTGCTTGTCGGTCATCCATGGAAGGGCACCGGAAGCTGGGACGACGCCGCTGTAAGAGAGCGAGAAGCATTCCCATTTGACATCACCGAGCGGAACATTGTCGATCGTTCGGTAGAGGTCTTCCTGCCCTCTGAAAGGCGATGAGTCGCCGTGTTTGAGCAGCGTCGCTTCCCAGAGCTCGAGCAATTGGTTGATATTTCCCGCTGGCATCTGCTCCTTCCGGTAAAGCAGGTCGGCAACCTCAAATGCTACCCTGTCCTTGAACGGGCTCCAGTCGTTTGAATCGCATGTTGCAGGAGGAGGCGGGGGCTTGGACCCAGGTGGGAGTGTCCGTCCTTGCGCATCGCANGGTTTCCCTGTCGCGGTCAAATAATGCATTAAAAATATGTCGAGGTGCACTGAATACACATTTGAAGGCGCACCATTCACCACAGGATGTATGTCCCTGCGCGTTGCTTGAGTGTTAGATTGTGGGGGTGGACGCCGTTCATCGGCATTCAAGAGGTTCTGAGCGCCTTCATTCGAGCCGGAGAATGCAGGCTGAGGCTGAGAAGGGCTGGATGGCAGGCTAGAGTGATGTCCTGCTATCATACCGGTGAGCACTGAAGTCTGATGAAACGCCGCAGAAAGGACATACCAGCATTGTCGTCCTCAGCACTGTAGTCGTGCCCACCTTTGTCGCCACGTTCTCCTTTGTTGCCGCCTTCGTCATTGTCGCCACGCTCGCCATCTTCTCCTCGCCCGCTACCCTCTCCTCGCCCTCTGTCTTCTTCTCGCTCTCCGTCCTCGCCATCTTCGCCTGGCTCGCGATTTTCCTCCTGCTCGCTCTGGTGCCCGCGACTGTACTCAAAATCGGAATCGATGTCAGGACCCTCGAAGTCGTCGAAAATGGAATCCTCGTCTTCGGAGCCATCCATGCTGCGTTCATCATCGTCGCTGCCGTCGCTGTTGTCGTCGCTACTGCTGTCGTCGCTGCTTTTGTCACTGCTGTCATCACTGCTGTTGTCGCTGCCGTCGCCACTGCCGTCGCCACTGCCGTCGTCGTAACTGCTGCTCCCTGGCAGCGGGACACAATCGCCTGGGTCTATCTCCATGCCTTCATCAACTGGAGTATTGGCATCGTCGGGGGCAGGCTCGCCGTCGCTACGCGAAGCTGTGTTAGGGAGTGCAAGTCCGGCAACAAGCTCGTCGAGGTGTTGTAAGTCTACGCCATGGTCAGTATTTCATGTATAATGAGGGTTATAACTCTTACCATCGTTGCTGATTTCGCCATCGGCGTCATTGTCTTCATCCTCTGAATCCGAGACTGGGTCGAGTGGTGGCATGTTGGGGTCCCAGCCCGAATGTGCGAGCCGCATGTGTTGCGTTTTTCCTGTCTTGTTCTTCAGAATCCTTTTGCAGCGAGGGACATCGCACCGAACAGACATTGCTGAGGTAGATGAAGGGGTAAATTTGGATGTGTGAGAGTCGACACTGGCAGCGGTGTTGGGGAGATTGAAGTGAGAAACAGAGGGTGGTGTTGCACTGCTCATATACTGTCCTGAAGCTGTATCAGCGAATTATGGATGACCGATTGAGAGCTTTCGCAATGTTCTCCGCCTCTCACTGAGGTGCACGAGAGTGTGTGCACGAAAAATGCGTCAAGGGTGCATGCCGCAGCACTCGCAGCAGCTGCAGGAGGCGGCCTCGCGATACGAGTACTGGAGCAGCGAGGAAATAGGCTCTAGCGCGCAATGCAGCCTAACGAAGTGCGCGAGGCCGCTATTCAGAAGGAAATAGTATCGACGGCGTGTGCTAGTAAGGGATCAATGTCAGGATGGAACTGTATGTAAGTCAGACCATTTGCTAAAACGGTCAAGGCCGCGAAGCCAGCGCTGCTCCCCTGTCTGTTCATACCTTCTTCCTGACGCCAAGAACGCCTTCTCTGACTGGAACCCACATTCGACCCACCGAAAGAGCCCGCCGGCGGAGTACTGCGTGATGGAGAAGCGGGTTTCGTGAGCTTGTACGGCAGTATTGGAGTGGCGCAGTAGGGCGGAGGGGATGAGGATAGTAGAGCCGGAAGGAAATTCAATGATCATTTTGAGCTCCCACAGGATAATCTGACCGCCGAGTGTATGGTCGAAGTCCCCTAGGGCGGTGATGGCGCACATGCCTGCTGGCAAGTTCTGGAAGTCGATGTGTCTGAAGGTCTGGGTTCGTGGGCCTAGGTTGAAAGTGACGCTTCCAAACACGGAGTTTTTGAAGTTTCGTTGGAGGTCGGGGTTCCATTGAAGTAATGCGTCCAGATTCTCGGCGTAATAGTTGTGCAGTTTGGGAGCGAAGAGACGAAACGCGCCTGGTTGGCATGAGCGGTTCGGCAGAAGTAAGAAGTAAGCAACAGCATACCGTCCCCGAAGCCGGCAATTCTCTGAATAGCGGGGTCTCGAAGAAGCGCATCGATCTCATTCTGCTCGCCCTTGCCAAGACTGCGATTGCACGGCTCCTGACGCGTGCGGACGGCGCACATCAGCCACTGCACAGGGAGAGGGATACACCTGCTGCCGCCCACCGTCTGCCCGCCGCCATACAATATGCCCCCCGCAATCACGCTGAACTGACCACGGCGGTGCACAATCTCCTCCCTCTCCACACCCAGCCGGTTTCGCGCTTGATCCAATGCTGCGCATGTGTCTGCAATAACATCCGACCATTTCTCGTCTCACGGAGCGCCTGCTAACACGCCTATCACCCTCTCCTCGCTATCAAGAAGAACGTGCGGGGTCCTATCGTATACGTAAAGTAAGGAAGTGTTAAGGGCGGTGAAGTATGTAGTAGACGTACCTTCCATCCCATTCAATATACTTGAAATCCATCTGCATCGCATCCTCCTTCGATAGTATGACACGGTCGGCATCCGTGACTGGTACTCGGCGCCCAACAAACCCTGAGGACGCAGCAGAAACGGATGTGGCGCCGCTTGTGGATGCCTCGCCGGCTGTAGAAGCAGCGGAGGCGGGTCCGTGAGCAGCAGTAGCTCGGCTAGTAGAGGCGGCTCCTCGGGTAGTGGCCTTCTTCTTGGCAGGAGCCTTTTGTTTGGTCCCTTGGACGTCCATATGAAGCGGAGTCTTGATAGAGACCGTATCGCCCAAGCGTGACAGCGCGACCTTCTTTGAGACGCTTGAGGCGTGTGTCACTGCCTGAGCCTCGCGCTCTCTTTGCGCTCAGCGATGCTCCTTGAAGCGCTGCTTATTGCGCTCCTTTTTGCGCAGTTTTCTCTGGGTGAGGGGGTGGTCTTCGACTGCGAGGGTCGGCAGAGAGAAGGGCGACTGTTTGGGTGTATGTGCCGGCAAATTGCAGTCCGTACCATCAGAAGATGACGGCCGCAGGTCGACGTCGGCTGAGCTGCACGCATCAGGGGCTATTGTGCACGTCTCAGATGCGACTGAGGTTGCTCTAGCTCCTTTGGCACATTCAAAACGATGGTCCATGGGAGGGGCACGCTCAGTATCCGATGAGCGGCGGGGTCGTGCCTCGAAGATTGGAGTGGAATCGTTGCCAGACTTGGAGGGAAGTGCAGCAGATGCCGGTGTGTCAACATCGTCGTCGTGGTCGCCATGAGTGAGCGCGTGAGCGGCGCACTTTGCTGCTTGTCCGAGGAGTATGTCGGCGTCAAAATCGTCCGGAGGGCTCACTGCTATGCAGTTACTGCCCGTCCAGGGGGAGAAAACCTTCTTGGAACGTGTCTGGGATGAAACAGCGCGTGTTGCTAAGTGTATCTTCAGGCATGGTAATTGCATGTACCTTTCGAAAGGCATCGGCTTGTTGCATTGAGCTGTATGTGATGGTATTGAAAGGGGTTAGCTCTGTGCGCAAATGCGGGCATGGATGGCTGAACCCTACATATCCCGAAGATGGCTGGTCCAAAGGTTGGATCATTATGCCATGGCTGCGAGATATGTCGGGTCGCCTGGTGGGCCTTAAATCTGCTTACAATTTGCTTGTTGAGGCGAGCTTGTGAGTGATTCGGGTTTCGGTATACTTCGGAGCTAGAGAGAATGGGGAAAGAACCAATACGCGAGTCACTGAACTGTCCATCTATGACACCCATAAAGGCGGCGGCTTGCGAAGTGGGTGGTTTACAAGGTCGTATGCCAACACCTCTGTGGCTCACCGCAACCTTCATGGGTAGAAGGAGGGGACTACTTACGTGTAGGCGTTGCAGTGGTTCACGCTGAGGTCTGTGATTCGTGATTCGCTTGGCGTTGTAGCTCAGCCAAAGAGATACGATAGATGAGACAGAGCGAGGTCGTCGTGGTGCAGAGAAAAATTATACGCGCCCGCAGTGTCCACTATATCTCATCCGACATGACGCCCACAGAACCAAATAGCTCCGAACGGGCGCTTCGGGCTCTCGGAGTATCGCTTGCCATGGGCATCAATTTGGGAATGCTTCCCACCTTTAGGATTGCCAGCGCCCCGCGATTTTCAACACCTGCGCTTATTCCCTCCACTGACCTGGCATCCTCTGCTTCCATTAACCCTCTCACTTCACGGAATATCTGAGTATGTCCGGTCACAATTCCTCGACACCACCTGACTCGACACCCGGCCTCGAGAAGCCAGCCGATACTCAGTCAGCCTCCGGAGAAATTCGGCAGGTTTCGGACGTGGATCGGGTTTGGCCTGCGGCACGCCCGGTCACCAGAACATATTCTTTGAAGCGTCGAGCGTCCGACGTCACTGAGGAAGAACTCCACGCTGCCCGCAAGCGTGTCCGCGAAGCCAGCAGGCGTAACGGGTGGACTACGGAGCTGGATCTCAAGCTTCATTACGCCGCATACGGGATGGCAGAGTTCAGGGCTCTCGGAGAACAGATGGCCCTCTTTCGGGCTCGTGAGGCGTGTAAGTGGCAAACTTTCCCAGGACAGACTGAGTGATATTGAATTCAATTTGAAGCGGGGTATGTCAGGAACTCTGAGATGGCGATAGACTCGGGAGAAGAAACCCAGGACGCGGGAAATTCGGATGCATCGGAGGATTCAGACGAGGAACAGTCCCGTCCAAAAGCACCCTGCGCAACTCCAGAGCAAGAGCAAGATGATACCTCCGTGTGTCTCTCGGGCGGAGAGAGCGCTGTTTCTGAACAGAACAATTTCGACGCAGGGCCTGTTGAGGCAGAATGTGAGATGCAGCAGGCAGCAGACCATGCGCCCGAGTCTGGCGAGTACCTTCCTTTCCCAGCGGTACGTAGGATATTACTGTGACTACTAGAGCTCATATGTATTAACCAGGCCGTTGGCAGGATATAGCATACAGCCAAGGGTTCCGCCGCCCGGTGTTGTGGAGGAACGATGCAGCGGCGGTCTCGTTCCTGCCAGAATACTACCAATGAGCGTTAGGTGAGCAACTACATTCAAGCTAGACACATCACATGCTGAATGTGTTCGCTGTTCATTCTTCGACGATCCCTCAACTAGACTTTTGAGCCGTCACAGTGATCTTCAAAACAAGCCCACCCCAATCTTCTCGTCGTCCTTCTTGTCAATCTTGATGACTATCCCCTATCGTCGCCTTCGCATCTCGTGTCTGATATGTGCGGTATGCCGTGAAGTCCGTTCGTAATGTAGTATATGTTGTAAATAGTGCACTCAAATTTCTGAAGTTGTTGGCAAACATCGCTCGGATTCAAAGTTGCGAGAATCACAAGAAAGATACACGAAGCAACTGTATCACAAAATGAGGCCCTCCTGATCGCGTTGACCCTCCCTGCTAATTTAGAGCACAACACGGACACCGCCCTTCCGTTCAAGATGTTAGCAATGTGTGGCTTTCGGCGGAGATATTTCACTAGGAAAAATTGTGTCATACATGGATACATCAGATAGTAGAACACGTGAAACGAGGAGTATACACATACCACTTGCCAGCTGTTAATCACCAACATCCATTCCCCGAGAGAAACTGCGTCGGGATCGAGCTTGGGCAGAGCTGTACAGAGGGCTTCGACGACAGCTGCTCTGGGAATATCATTCCAGAAATACATCTGATGCACTACGAGGCTCAAAAGCCTCGAGTTCGGCCTAGGAGGAAGTCGAATATCGGCAATATGTCTGGGGCACTCGAGCGCAGGAAGGCACAGATGTATGAGGCTGGGGCAGGCCTCAGCGACCTCGGCGAGTGTCCCTAGCGAGATATCGCCAGCCGATGGATCACTGTGAAATGCGATGTCGAGGGTTTCCAGCTCTGGCCATGCCTTAGCGAGTTTGACGAGGTCGTTGTCGGTGAACATGATGATATGATGTGGGAGCGTGATGTTTACGCAGGCAAGTTGGCGGATCTCGAGGATGGGGGAAATGATGTCTAGGAATGCAGACGGCTCTGTGTACCACGAGACGCGAAGGGAGATGAGGGTGACATAGCGGAGTGTGTGTGCAAAGAGCGGGATACTGGCGGTGAAACCGGAGAATAGGCCAAAGGAACCTTGGATTGCCGTGAACATGACGTCAGTCAGCTTCCGGAATGGAACAGATGCCGATTCTGCCACATGCCAGTATCCTGATTCTGACAGACGATTAGTACATCTCCTGTGGACGCAAACGAGAGCGACATACCATCCTGAGTCAGAATATCGACGGGGACACGATGGATCTGTCGGAAGTATGCGGCGGGACTCCAGTTCGGGAGAGCTGGCCCTCGGGAGGAGACCGTAAACCTTGCAAGGTCGGGACACATCCTGGAGACCTTCGCCAGCAGCCGTTGGCTCCATATAGTGAAGTCGGCTTCACCGTCCGAGTGATCCTGAAAGTCGATCACCCCGACATGGAGCTCCCGGACATTTCTTCCCAGAACGTAGAGGAGGAGATCGTTGCAAACTGGGCCTTGCTCCCAGTAAACGCTCTGCAGCGAGCATAGTATCGGGGATCCATCCTGAACGAGCACGGAGAAAAACGGGAAGAGGCCGGCATCGTCGACAAGTGCAGCGTGAATTGTTGTACTTTTGATGAGGCTCGCGTAGTAGAGGAAGTGATTCCATTCCAAGCTCCGAGTGGCTGTCAAGATCAAATCGACGACCTCGTCCGAGTTGCAGCTAGGGATATATGTGAGTTTATACCCAACAGATATTAACGACTGTAAAGACGTACTGCGCAGAGTCCTGGAGAGTGTTAGCTATGTAATCGAGCGGACCGACGTCTGGCGAGTAATCGAGAATGTCTAGAAGACTCCCGAACCCTCTATCGGTGTAATCACTCCATAGCAGCGCCGCGGCATATGGGAAGAAAGCTTTGTTCACCAGCATGTAGTCGATTAGGTCGCAGGCCTCTTCGCTCGTGTAGGGCTCCGTGGTACGAAAGTTCTCCAGTACGATAACGACAAGGTCTGTACAGTTGAGGACACGTGCTGCCGCGCTGGTATGCTCCCATCCCTGGAAGATTGCTGCAGTGTTGGGGGGGGCTAACGGTAAGGGCCGAGATGGTCCGAACATGTACGTCCGTCGCTCAGGGACCCGGTTCAAACGTGTGAGAGAGAATAACTCGGCGGTGTATTGGGGAGGCCTGTTAATTTATTATTGTCGGGGACATCTGTGAGCAAATATAAATCCGCTTACATTGCGAGATGGGCAGCGTCGACTTCGCTGTGCGGGAGGGTTGTGGGAAGGGTGGGGGAGAGACGAGAGTTTACAGCGAACGGCGTCGCTGGGCACCTCGCGGTGAGATTCAATCTTATTTGAGCGCTCCTGTAGTTCACAAAGGATATTGCTTTGCTCAACTCATGCACAACGATCAAACAATAAGCGCTTTGGAATTTTTAGCCCGGCGGGCTCCGGAGAGAACCAAAACTTGAACCTCCACCACTGCACACAACTCCGGGCCCACTCTCCCACTGCGATGTCCCGAGTCACTCGCTCGTCCAATGCGCTCGCTCGTCCAGGGAAACCTGACTTACCTCGAAGTCGTCGTAAAAAGGAGGAGGTTGTGGCTGATAACGTGGCGAAGGAAGCAGCGAAGCAGGCCGAGCAAGCAGAGAAGGCGAAGAGCAAGAAACAGAAGGAAGATGATCTGGCTGAGATGCAGATGGCTCTGAAAAAGAAGGAGGATTGCATTCGTGAGCTTAGAGTTCTGCACTCCATGCCTGCTTCTCATCCCCTCCAACCATCGACACGCTCCTCTGCGGATGCAGGAGGTCGCTCTGCAGCCAAATCCGACACAAGCGCTTCTACGGGCAAGTCCGCGGGCGCTAAGCGCAAACGTCAGCCTGAGTCCGAGGAGCCTGAGCCCGAGGAGACTGCAGAGCCTGCGGAAGGGCAAGAGGACGAGTTGGAAGAGGAGACTTCTTCTCTGAAGGAACGAACGGAGGACGAGATGCAGGTAGATGAGCCCGAGGAGCCTCCGACACCGTCCCCCCCCCGGAGGGCCACCAGGAAGTCCAAGTCCTCCGAGCTCAGCGAGCTTGAGCCTGACGGCGACGATGTTCCTGTCGAGAAGACCCCGAGGCCTGCAAGAAAGAGGTCGAAGAATGCAGCTCCAGAGAACATGGATCCTTCGCCCGAAAGTGTGGCCAATGCGAAGGCTCGGCTCATCGCGCCGGACGATCCTGCGTCTGGGGCTGTGAGCACAGCCACTGCGCGACCGTGAGTGCTATCACGACTTGATCAACTCCTGGCTCTCTTGTACTAACACCTCTCTCGTCCCGTCAAATCAGTCGTGTGTCGGCGTGGGCCACACATGCGTCGTCTGCCGGCTTACTGACGCCCACCGCCCAGAAGATCCAACCCATCAAACGCCCTCTGCCACGCACCGTCGCGGTGCCAGCAACGCCCTTCATGCAGAATCCTGGCAAATCTGACGTTGAGGGCAACGCCCGGGGGAGTGGTCCAAAACCACGACCCAAGGGCACATCCACTAAATCCAAGCCATCGTCCAAGGAAAAGCAGCCGCACAACAATCCCAACATCAAGCGCGAGCCTATCAGCGACACCGAGATCGATAATGGAGGATTTGGCAAGACGGACGATGAGTTGGCCGAGGCGGCTGCTGCGAAGGCAAGTCCAGTCAAGAGTGGTGGGCGTGTGACGAGTGCAGTAAGTGATAGGAACTTCCGTTGCCAATCGTCTAACGTCGCTCCCCCAGGCCATGGTGAAGACTGAGGATGTTGACCTTGCAACTCCTAGCAAACCGAAGAAGCCTCGTGTGCAGGGCAATTCAACGACCTCAAAGACACTTGCAGAGAAGAAGGCGAAGGCGGCAAAGACGGCAAAGGTGGCAAAGGCGGCAAAGGCGGGGTCGGCGCCCAGGTCCACCGCCGGATCTTCGCACGACAAGGTTCGTCTTCGGTGTTTCTCAGGGCTTTCTCTAATGTCCACCTTCTCGCTAGGCAATCGAGCTCGACGACGACGATGACGACGACACCACGAGTGCGACAGCTTCGAAGCCTCGTGCCACTGCCAAGAATGCGGATCTCCCCAAAGGCGTCCACGAACACAGCAGATGGAAAGCGAAGTTCATCCCGACCTTGTTCAAGGCGATGGGCGCAAGCGAGGACCCCTGGAACATGTCCGACAGACAGTTCGTCAAACTGCTCCAACTCGTTTGGAACGCCGTCTACGACTACTCGGAGAAGCTCTCGATGTATCTGATTGAAGAAAACGATGCTGTGCACGGTGTGGTAAGTGTTTGATCACACACGCGCCTCAATCCGCTGATTTGTTCTCCTCCTACAGGCCACTCAGCGCGTATACGAGTGGAGGAGTTCCTTCGGAAGTTCAGCCATGCGCAGCTACGAGGCGTTTTTCAACAGCTACGCCGCCGAGTTCTCTGATGCTATATCGCGCCATGAGTTCTGTAAGAACATCCTGCGAGATGGACGTCTCTTCTATCTAGAACCCGAAAGCTCCGATAAAGAGGTCAGTAGCCATCCATATCACGAATGCCGGACCCCTGATGTCATTGTACTTGTGGCAGGGACTATATCGCTCACCGTTCGTTCTCGCTGGGATGGTAGGCCATATCGATGCCATCCAGGGTGCCATCTCGGTGCCGGGCCTTTTCGATACGCCCGAGAAGGAGCATCCGTATGCTGCGATCGGGCTGGCTGCCGCTGGGGTGAGTTCATCCACCTTCTATCTCAGCTTTAGGCAGTGATATAACATTTCCTTTTGAACCTTAGGCCTATCGCGTTGCCGCACTGTGGTATCTGAAGAAGCTTGCGCTCGACGAAAAAGGCAGCGTGTTCGTCGTCAAAACACGCAACCGAGTCACGGGGAAGATGAGCACGAAGGAATCGGATTTCAGCCATGCCAATTTCAGCAACAAGACGACGCAGTGCATGACTTCGGCTAGGAAGCTGCAATCCAGAGACATCGACGAGATCGTCGCAGCTGCGTATGTCATGGCTCAACTGCCGCCGCCTAGTGCGCCCACGACCACCTCTGCTGCACTCACAATCGACTTCGACTTCGATTTCGGGGAGCTCACTCAGGTATGACCAGTTCCACTGATAGTCCTGCCGGCATGTGCACTGTCTGAATGTACCTACAGGATTAGGCGTCGGACGGAACCCATTCCGATCTATGCTCGTCAGTACTTACCCCGTATTGGAGTCGCGCACAGCTGGCTGACTTATATCAGATCATCAGCCCATCATCGCACCTGTACAGTTCTTGCCATCCCATACGGTGACGCGCGCGCACATCTTATCCACGATCGGATAATGTGTTCGTCTTACTGCCATCGACTGCATCTACCTGACCGTAATCTTGTTACCCCTCCGGTTTTGTCCCCGTTCCACCGGTCCGTCGTCGTCGCCACGTCCG
>MNAD01001598.1:0-39552 GCA_001895945.1 Trametes pubescens
GAAACATATGGAGGAATGATGTAGTGCCAGTAGGTACAGATCGCAAAAGAATGTACGTATATGATAAGTAAGATAGTCCATGCCGTGCATGTAAGATGCACGGCCAGTATGTCCTTCCCTGCTCAGAATACCAAATATGCGGTCGTCTGGACACCCACACGACCGCGCGTATGCGGACGTCTAGATCCTGAGACAACCGCTCAGCCAGCGGTCGTCTGGACATCGAGACGGCCGCGCGGTCGTCTCAACCCCGAGACGACCGCACGCTCGAACAGGGAAGTTCAACAGCTGCCCTCGCTCAACCTCACCTCTATGTTGTGCTCTGGTGATCTTTGTGGCTCTCTTATGCGCTTTTCGTGCTTGGTACTATCGGTGGCTATAGTCTTGTGCTGGGTGGATCACTGGAGATCTCGTACAACTACATACTTAATGCCGCCGTCAATGTCTCACTCCTACATGCCTTTTGTGACCTTCACAGGCACATCAGCATAGGTCCGTTCCTTTTTGTCTCACACCGTCGGTTTTGAGTAGTATATACGTGCTCGCACCCTTATTTGTATTATGATCCCATCTCATTACTATATTTCTTTGCATCATGCAGTATGATCGACTGGTGCACGCCCATGCCTGCCCCCCAAGAATTGAGAGCTATCGGGCTCCTCACCTGGCAAACCCTACAGCTTCCTGCAATGCTTGTAGGAAGCTATAATGCACGTAGCTCATTACAATACTGCCGCTGCATGATGATGTATTACAGGCGTCTACAAGAAGCTATAGGGAGCTACGGGGTATTGCATAAAGCCATTAGTGGGCCACCATTTACCATCATGCATTATGGACATAATAATAAGCTATGACGATTGCAGTCATATGTAAACATATATAATTTCGCCCCCTGGGTTGCTGATGTAGAGATAAGATATCTTCATTGCTTTATACAATTCCCCTAAACCCCACATATGTTTCTGATGTACATGCTTATATTCGTTTGTAACCCTTCCCTTCTTATTAGGGTTACTGTGCAAGAGATGCACCCTTGCAAATAAACTCTTTTACATGTCCCATTCACTTGTAGTGCAATAAATAAGCCAACCTATTCCTATTGTAGAAGCAGTGTATCGGAATTGTAACCCTAACCCTAAGTTGTCGTAAGCGGCCGTGTCACCGTCGTACCCGTAGAATGCTAAATAAGCTGTGAATTAGCTTTAAGGGTGACTATGATCGCAAGTGCATGCCCTCAACAAGGGCACCAGTGTATCAAAGAACTTCGCAATGTGGTAAAAGTCAGAAGCAAAGTAAAAGCGGTTAATCCGACAATCAAACAGCCAGTCTTCGCAGACGAAAGTGTCAAACTTGAAGTAAGGATTTTTCAACATACGGAAAACCTGTTCGAACCATGTATGAGGGATATGTACCCCATGACCATGCCCTGAATGCTGAAGAACAACGGTAGCGACGAACGGGAACGAAGCGAGCAAATGTTCCAAAAATGTTTCAATGTCCTCCTGGTACCCCAAAATCAGCACGTACGCGCACTCGAAATACAAAGCAGACACCCACCAACGTAATGTCAGCACCGATGACTTGCACAATCACCGCCTTGACACCGTTCATCGTCGGAAATGACAGCCCATCTTCAAACGGTGCAAGGTAGAGGCGGCGGAACACCGATCGTGTATGAGGAACGGTGTCTAGAGATCCGACGGTGATTCGCAGGCTTTGCACGTGTTGCCAGCGTGATAGGACAGCGACCAACACTCCGAGATCATCGAGCTGATCGAATTGTAGTGAGAGCCCAGCCGGAGGCAGGATGTTCTGCAGAAGTGCTTGATAAGGTGCCAGGACGACAGGATCGTGGATATGAAAGGACAGGAGGGGTGCGGTGGTCCACGGAATCGCAAGTTGAGTGACAAATGAGGTCAACGCATGGCCAAACGTCGCCGGCGACGACGCGCAGAAGGCGAAATGTGTTGGAGTGCGAGGGTGCTCCATGACGAAGGGCATAAAGGAGAAGGGCGTGACGTGGCAAACAAAACACGGGCAGACGATGGGGACGAAGTCCAGCATATTGATTGCCGTCGCCTACAGAGAGCGGGAACATAAACGAACCACGCACGCAAACAGAATGAGAACGTCTGCGCATACCGATTTTTCGGACGGGAATATGATAGGACGGGACACTGTACAGAGATCTCGCATCTAATGAAACGCAGTACAGTGATAGTATCTCATGAGACGACCTGTGGCCCAGAGACGACAAATAACACGTACCATGGATCCCGTCGATATGTAAATGCATGGCAAATTACTAACCACGTACCCTAACAATAGTATCACACAAACCGCGTTCAATAGCGCACAGAAACGCAACTCGACTACGGCGAAGCTTGATAAGATGGAACCACAAAGTTATATAAATATGCTTCATACGTGAGCAGTGGGAATGCGAAACAGCACGTCTGTGCTGTTTCGCGGGCGTCATGGTATGAGACGGACGAGAGATGTAGATGTATGTTACCTCGACGAAACCCATGGATGGTCGCCCTACCGTGGATGCATGCTGTACCTCCGACAATGCTGGTAATAAATGAACAAGACGAGAGGTTGAAGAGCGTACGCCCGGAGGACACAAACGTGCTTGTATATACCATGGTACGCAGTGGATACAAGAATATCGGACTCGGGTGACGCAAAACGGATCTCCCGCGCAAACGCCGTCTCAAAGTCAAATCAGATCGCCACACATAGGACATATGAAGTACGTCCAACCTCCGACATATATCGACGGAATAGTAAGATGTCCGTGGGATGACATCCAGGCCAGGACGTCGGTAGGACGCGATTCGGTCCCACGGACGTCGCAGATGAGCAACTCCAAGGACTCTGGCGGCGCATCAGCGCGAGGGCGACGTACAATGGGAGCATCCTCCAACGCAGTCCACATCCGTTGCAAGTTGTTGACATTGGGGAGAAATGCCTCGATGCGGTCGGGTTGGTCGGTTGGAGTGGCGGGAGCCAAGCACGGCTCGTGAAACCACTGCTGACAGAGATCACACCAGCGTGTGGACTGCGTCGATGGCGAGTATACCTCCCGGCCAGTTGCAATGCGGCAATGTGGGACGCATATAGGCGCAAACACCTAAACGACAGGTGAGAATGGGTGACGAGCAAACGCCAACTGGCTCACCGAACAAAACCGGTATATCGGAGGGGAATCCGCGTTTCCCACCACGTGCGAGTTCAGGGAGAGCCAAGGGCGGAATATTTGATGCGGTTGGGAGACGAACGGAAGGGAGATGGTGCGACAGTCGAACACCGTGATGGTATCTGCGATGCTGACGACGTTCTCCGGGCTGAAATGTATTTTTGTGCCGACGTTGACGAGCTCGTTGTGTGCGAACATCGTCGCTACCATATCCCCATATTCGTCGGAGATATTGAACTGGTGACGAAGTCTCTGTTGAGGGACCAGCCGTTCGCCAAGCATATACACCTGGGCGGACCGTGAGTGACACCCTAAGTGCAGGCAAAGTAAAAATGGTTAAAACGCGCCGTGCATACCTGCGAAGGCCATTCTGGCGTGTCCCGCATAGTTACACGAATGGCGGTGATATATAGCGGACGATGATTTATGTTTGAGGCCCCGTCCATGATGGATACGTATACGCTGATCCTGGCATGAGTGTCGTGCCAAGAAATCAGTACCGAGAAACCTGCACACCCACATAGTTCCGCAACTGAGGTAGGCATCACCACCACGCCCTGCGCGATCCCCTGCAACAAGCAGCAGAACGCGCATGAGTGTTGGAGAAGCAGATGTGGGTACACGACGAACTGGACATACATTTGACTGAACGCACCGGGATGCTGCTCTCCCATTCTTGTGCAATGATTTTGTGCCAGCGGGACGGCTGAAGGATAGCCATGATGGGGATGATGCGATAGATAGGTATCGGCCTGTGCAGTGCGTAAGGAGGTGGAGAGGTTGCCGTACATAGTCGCGTGGCAACGACGTCGTGTCTGGCAATTGAATTGACCATCTCGGTGCAAAGGAGTGGGAAGCGATTGACCGTGTGTGCTAGGGGTCCTTTACAGAGGTACATCATTTGCTACCGGGCCTGTAGAGAGGCGCATCATATCGTCGATACTCACCACACATTCATTGTCTATACAGCAGATGCGCTGGTACTCGAAGAGCCGCGAGAAACTGAGGATACATACGGTACAGTATACCTCGGTGGACGCGGAACCGATAATTGTGTCTGCGGTAACAGGCAACCGAGGTACCCGAGGTACAAGGCCAGACCTGTGGAGGACTAAACAGAATGAACGCCGCACGCAGAAACACCTGTAGTGTTTCGAACCAAAGCGGAAATCATCCAACAGGACATTCAAATGTAAAATGGCCAGTACGGAAGTCAAGACATGTCGCACTCACGCGTCTTATCGCACGTGCGAAACAGCACGTTGCTGCTGTTTCGCTACATTTGTCCACGAACAGCCGCATGCTGCTTCGCCACAATCAGCGTGCATAACGGTCGTATGACATCCGCGAAACAGCATATCTGTGCTGTTTCGCATTATCTTTGCGGCGCCTCCAGCGCGAAACAGCACATCTGTGCTGTTTCGCATTATCTTTGCGGATCCTCCGGCGCGAAACAGCACGTCTGTGCTGTTTCGCGGATGTGCGTTACCGATATAGGACAGACTGTACTCGAGATGCTCGCTTGCTAGGAGAAGTATGGTGCGGGTGGTTTGATAGATGACTTCAGATTAATATGTGGGGGTGAATCATGTCATATGTGACGCAGAATGTTACACGTTGTCAATCGCATATTCGAAATCCTACAGCATGTGTGTCGTCCGTGGTTTCCTCGTCCTCCTGCGCTTCATATGAAAGGCTGCTGCATGGTCAGTGTTCAGTTTTGCGACCGATGTGATCGTGCTGACGTACGGCTTAGTTTTCGAGCTTCCTCGGGATGCACTCGCCCGTCCGATAGTGCCCTCGTCGCTCAAGCTGCATCCGGGTTGGTGACGCGAAGCCTAAGGTGCTCCGTGAACCCGTGAAGCGCAGACAGGAATGCAGAGGTGGCTGTGACGAGGGCCATGTTCTCTCGCCAGTTGTTGGGCCTCCGGATGAGCGTCAAACAACCTTCGAGCATCGCTGCACATCGCTGCTCGTCCATTGGGCCTACGTCCGCGGGTATTCCACCCTCCCTCCACAACGGCCTCCGACTTCTCTCACCCGCTGTCTCCCTATCTCCATGGCCCACCGGGCTGGGAGGGAACACGCCCTCCTGGATCGCAAGCAGCAGGAGCATTTCGATCTCGTTTCGGCTGAACGATATCGACTCAGCGCCGACCTGCATCGAATATCCGATCAGCACCACCGTGGATATGTGGGACACGGGCCTACTCACAGCGCGGGGATCCTCCACAGGGCGCTCGCGCAGCTCCTGATCTCTCGGCTGTGCATCCGTCCGCTGTGGGACAATCAACGAATTTATCCGCGCACTGGCCTCCCTGATCTCTGTGACGGCCAGCCGAAAAGCTAGTCCAGACGACATTCCACCTCTACCTCTGTGGTTGCTTCCCCGATCGTGTGTGCGCTGCATTTTGTCGTTGCAATGGGTGATAAGGCGGCTCAACGCTGGTAGCTCGCAGAGCACCGATCACACCTGGTACGTACGTGTAGGCGCCGTGACGCTTCGTCTGTCCGAATATGTACAAAGTTCACTTCTCCCGCATGGCACGACCCCGTTCGTTTCTGTGCGGCGTCCTCTTCCTTTTATGCCAACTACTGCAATTATGTACTCTACCGACATAGAAAAGATACCGAAGTCGCGGTTGTTCAGCCTTGGAATTCTTCCAACCGCTCTGCCGGCGCCACCTTGCCACCCCCCGCGCAAGTTGTCCTCTAACCCGGAGTACGACAAAAGAGTGGTCTATGTGACACCTGGACAGGGTGTTTCCTCCGCGCCAGGTATGTCCACTCCTCGTCCTGTTCGTGTGTAACCGCTAACGTCCTGTTGTGGCAGCACCGAGGTTGAAGGGTGGGCCTGGGGGCGACCGCATAGTGCGCGTCGGAGACATGTAAGTCAGACGTCGTTCCCTTGGCAGCGGAACGTTTTGTTAACTGTCTGCATGCTCGCACCTCAGTGTGCATTCCGACAGGGCCATGTATTATGTGGCGCATTTAAAGTTTCACCGCAAACCGAAAGTCGTAAGTCACTTCTTGCGCGCTGTACTCCGCTCGCGGCGCAGCGTTGATGACCACCTATTTGTAGTTCGCCGCGAGCGTTTATGAGCTTGTCCGGGCCACCACTATGCACCGGACCACTCCATTGGACGAGCTCCCGCGCCCATTCGAAATCATATTCGGCACGATGGAACTCTGCGCCAAATCGCCGGCAAAAGAGGTCCTCACCTGCGAGTTCACTCGTCGCGCGACGGCGACCGTGTTTGACCCGGCGACCATTTCCCTCCCGTTCAACAACCTCCCGTTTCTCTATCTTCGTCGCGACCTCTTCTTGCATTCAATCCGCTCGGGCCCAGGACGTAGGCGTTGCTACGTGCTGAAGAACGTGAGTGCATCCATTCCGCGCGCGCTCTCGGCCTGATGGTCTGCCACCCGCCAGCCGAACAGGTGTCTCATCTGTCCTGGGCCTTGCGATTTTGGGCACAGATATGGCCCGGATGTCGACGTCCTCCGCTACTGTTACCGGTGCGAGAAGTGGTTCCACGCCAAGTGCCTCGACCTCGTTGCCGATGAGCGTGTCGACGAGCTACTCGCGCACGACTTGGGGTGGCGGCTGCCCAACAACTCAACCAGGACCGAATTCCTGTGGTGGTTCCTCGTCTCCGGGCCCATCGAGCGTAAGCCGCTCTGCGTGGTCGATCCTAGTCGCCCGGCGACTCTCGACAAGACAGGCAAGCCGATCGTCAAGCAGGACTTCATACCTACCGGGTGGGAGATGTACGTTCATTTCGCTAGAAACTACCATACTCAATACAACGCGAACGGACCACCTGCGAATATCGATTGGTGGATCCATAACGTCGGCTTCCCCCCTCTCATGTCGCTGAAGTCTCATATGATGCACCGTTTCGAGAAGGTGAAACGCTATCAATGCCCACAATGCCATGCTTGTATATAGACGATCTTGTTGGTGTTCTCTTGCGGTCGACTTGTACATACTATACGCTCGTCCCTGCAGTCTATTTGTACATACGTCATGCTCATCGCTCGCCCACTCACTGCTGTCCACCTGCACATACTCTGCGCCCCCTGATATAACATCCGCTCGCTATATCTTCAGTACAGAGCATGCATCCTCCACGATGAGGCCATCCTCACCAGCATGCATGCAAGATGCATCCCGCCCACCAGACACCGTAGGACCTCCGAGGATGCATCTAGCATGCATCTTCCATCCCGAGCCCTAGGGACTGGGTCTGAGGAGGCGCCCTGAAGATACATTCGGAGATGCGTCCGGAACGCATCGTAGATAGATCTGTAGCCAATCTGGTTGTCCAAAAATTTACCACCACACCGATCCGAACACACGAGCCCGGGCCCACCTGCAGTGGCAGAGCAGCAGTATCCACCCATACCGCTGCACTATGAGGCTTTAGGATAAGTTGTAGTGTTCATGGGATGTATTACCGTTTCGCAGGTCAGAATACATCTAGGTTGCATCGTGTAAGAAATTTTGGATACATGCAGCATGCAAAATGCATTCTCTCTGGCATGCAAAATGCATTCTCTCTAGTACGCAAGATGCCGGCTCAACCCGCATCGACGGGAGACCGCGTCGAAACGCGAGCTGCCGCGTAGTGAGTTCGCGTCTGGCTGTCTCGGACAGTGGCCCGCTAACGTGCCTGGCTGACGCGTTCTCCCTTGCGCGCCGCGCAAACAGCCCGTCGCATCGTCGAGCTCGTAGGTGCAGGGAACGGCGTGGCTGTGACGCAGGCGTCTTGACGCACAGCCAGCCGGCTCGAAGCCGGATGGAACACCGAGTTGCCACATCGGTGAGCCAGTGTCGGTCGCGCACGGAGAAAGCCTCGCTGACGTACGACTTCCTAAGCCGCGGGCCGGATGCTCGAGACGGAACAGGAGGGGTAGATGGACGGGTGGAGGCGGGGCATGAGGGGTCCGGTCGTATACAGTAATGTAGCCGTACGTACTCGCGTTCGCGCAGGGGACACACGCGGTCTTGGTCGCGTGGCACGGCCGTGCTTGGTCGCGCCCTGAGAGCGTCGACGAGCGGAGGTGAGTCCGCGGGACGTCTTAGCGCGTCGTCTCCGAGCACGGTGGCGACGGCCGGTCTGACTCTCCCCCGTCTAGCTGCGAACGAGCGGCTCAGTACGCGCAGGGAGTGTCATTTGAGGTACGTACCTCGTCTCTGCCTCCTGCATGGTGTGATCGCGAGGACCCCCCGCCGCCGCCGAGGCGCGGTTTTGAACGGCTGACCCGGTTGTGCTGGTTCCTTCGCGGATCCTACAAGCGCGGGGGCTCGCATTTGATCCATGGCGGTTTGGTGCGAGATTGGTACGCGCGTTGTTCTTTCCGTGGATCCGCGCCGCGGAAGTGTCGTCGCGAGTTGCGCGATGGGCTTGGGTGTTCGGGCTGCGAAAGTCGGCGTTGAGCTGAGAGATAGTTCAGGAACGAATTGTGTATTGGTACGAAGGCTGCAGACGTACTCGTTGAAGAACTGCCCAAAAGGCCGGAGAACGGGTGCCTATTCGAGCGAGATGCTCGATAGATTGTGCTTTACGAAGTTCAAGGGGTGAGAGCGAGGTTGTGGTCGGCTGGACTCGGCATAGGTCGAGCGAGGGAGAGGTGACCGGGAGGGCGATGTCGAACGAGAGCTGTGCCCAGAACGAGGGGGGCGAGATGGAATGTGGATGGTCCGGGAGAGGCCGCGCAATGCCAGGCTCTGACCCGCCCATTGACCGGACCGAGATGATTCGCCCTGCTTGCGCGGACTGACCGCCTCAGGAGATGTGGTCGTGACTGCCGACGCGGGACTTGAGCCTCCCGTGTTCGTGGCGATGATGCTCGGACGCTCCTTCGGCAGCGTGGGGTGTCGTCGTAACGGAACTTGTTGAAGATTGGAGTCCGCGCCGGGACAGCGTTTCGGGCTTCCTGACACACGGCGATCAGCGCTGCAAAGGAGCCAGAAGGTGAGTACGTACCGCTTCCTTGTATTCGCACACGGGCGCGCGAGGTTGCCCGAGCACGTACGCTCACGTTTCCTGTGCGGCGGGTGGGTACCGAAGTGTGAGGCTGGTCAGTGTGCTCGCGGATGGGGAATATGGCACGTACATTCTGTAGCTCGATCTCGGAGCGCAAAGTCCTGTGGTCCTGGGGAATGCGGATAGACACGACGGCGTGACCGCGCTGTCGAGAAATCGCAAGGGGAAGGGCCCGGAAATGCTGTGGGCGTCAAGTCAAGAGCTCGCGCGCATCGTAGGCGTCCAGGGGTGCCGAGATTGCGCGTGCAGGTAGCGCCGAGTTGTATCGAGCGGTATGGTACGTCTTGACGTGGCTATGGCTGTATCGTCGCGCCGCGAGTGCGGGAAAGTTGAACTCCCGGAGCTGGTCGTACCGCCAAATCTGGCGCCGAGGGTGTCGTAGGCGTCCGGGGACGCCGAAATCGCGCAGGCCAGTAGCCCAGAGTCCTGTCGAGTTATCGAATGCATTCATTCTGAGGTGGCTGCGTCATCGCATCGTCGCGGAATCGAGAGGGGAAGGGAGAGTGGCCCGGAACTCGCTGGTAAAGCCGAGCCCGGCGCCGAGCGCGTCGTAAAGGTCCTCGGAAGCCGAAATCGCGTGCGTCGGTAGGGGAGAGTCTTGTGAAACCGCAGGATGCGTTCGGAGATAGTTTGCGTCGCGGGCCCGTCGAGATAGAGAGAGGGAGAGAGGGAGAGCGCCCGGAGCTGGCCGTGTTAGCGATGTCGAGCCTGACGCCGCTTGCAGAGGTCCTAACGCCCCCAAATCGCGTGCATGGGGGCCTGAAGGTCGTTTCGGATGCGTAGGGCTGTCGAAACGCGGCAGCGTCGTCACAGGCTCGCGGAATCGAGGTCGAAAGGGCCGGGGCATCCAGAACTGGCTGTGGAAGCTAAGGCCACAGCCGAACGCCTGGGAGACGCCCTGGGAGGCCTGAAACGCGCGAATAGCGTGCCCGATGTGATAGAGTACTCGTGAAACAAATGAGACGCCGCTGTTGCGCGTCGTCGTTGCGGGATCCAGAGGGGAGTGTCGAGAGTCCGGGGACTGGCTGCTGCATCCAAATCCGGCGCAGGGCCGTTCGCAAGAGCCGTTGGGTGCCCGGGTCGCGTAGCTAGCGTTACGAGAGTCGTATCGTACGCATGAGAAGGCGGCTAAGGAATCGTGTCTTCGCGAAACCGAGAGGAGAGGGTCCCCGGGCCCCGAGGGGCCAAGTCCAGCCAAGCGGACTTCGAGCTTCTCCGGGACGCGCTGAGACGCTCAGAAAGCGCATCCTGTATCGTAGACAAAGTCAGCAAGTACAATTGGTGCGCGGCACAAGACGTACCGTAGATCCCGCCGCACGGTCGTGGGGAGATGAGACAAGCAGCGCGACATTTAGAAGCCCACACCGCGCCCACCACAGAGAGGAGCACCACGGCGAAGCGAGTTGGTTGTAGATTGTAAAGGGTCTAGACGGCGCGAAGTCGCGCATCGGTGCGAGGGCAAACGTCGGGGTACTGCATAACAGAGGCGATGTCCAAGGAGAGAGGTAGACTGGGCTAGAGATCTCGATCAGGCGCCGGATCGTGCGGATCCCGAGAGGTCGGAGATTGCTCTTGACTTCGCTGCCCCTGCCACCGACTCTGGAGTGCGCTCACTCTCCCCTCGCTCTATCTCATTCTAAATACTGTGACTGGTATCTACGGCTATCACGCTAGTCCAGTAACGACCGGAATCGCGTTACTCGGCCTACGACGACTAGCGATCAGGCAAGATGCAGAGTGGCACCTGCCGGTGTCTAACCTCTTAGCCGCGGTCGTGCTTCTTCCCTCCTCGATCGATCGATCACTCACCGCCACCCCCGCGAACTCGATGGCCTAACGATCGCCACCGCCTCTACTTACTACACACCTCAACTTGAACGTCGTTGCGAACACATCTGCGATGACCCCGGGCGTCAGGAGAGGAAGACGATGGCCAGCCGTACTCACAGAGGAGTTCTAAGTAAGTCATCACCTATGTGGCCCTCTCTCCCCGCTGCCATATCTCCATGGCCTCGCCCATGACCGCGGTGCCCGTTCACAAATCTCGACAGCGCTCCTCGATGTTGCCCGCCGCCCCGGTTACTCCATGGTCTCGTCTGCCACTCTCACAGGTCAAGTCCAGAGCCTAACACGCAGAAGCTTCGTCGGCCCCGCCATACGTACTTCGTCACTTCTCAAGACGCTACGCATTCGCAATCGTACACGGGCATGATCGCCCTCCGGCTCCGTGTCCCTCGCACGCGCACGACGTCAAACTGGCCCGGCTCTCCCGATGCATATGGACGTGTCATCTTTGCGCTCGACGGTACGGCATGTGCGTGTATATGATGTGCATGTCACAGTGTGGCGATGGCTTTGAGTTCCGTGCTGGCGTCTGCGTCGCGCGCTGTGTCCGCCCTTCTCGTCCGTCGCCCATTTTCTGACTCACCCACCCCTCCCAGCACTTCACAAGTCATGCTATGGGGCGAACGCGCGGCCATTGTTTTAGGGCCAGAGGATGAAGGGTTACGACACTCAGGTGAGCGTATGCACGCGTTTCTATCCACGATGCCCGATGCCGCATAGAGCGCCCAGCTGATGCAACATTTAATAGTACAAGGCATGGTCCCGACTCATCTATGGACGCAGTTATTGGGTTGCATACGAGGTAAGCACCGCGCTCTTAGTGGTTCCAGGATGGTAGCAGCTGACTTGCACACTACAGACGTGCGGATATATCGCTGGGTAGATTACGGTGAGATCGGACTGGTATTCGTAGCATGAGTCATGATTGGATGCTAGGTAAGAGACGAGTAAGCAATCCTGGAGCGCGGCATGGGTTCCCTCACTCGTGCGCGCGGGGTGTAGTGTGCACATGGGTCGAAGGGACGGCCGTCCGAGTAGAAACAGCAAGTTGTTGGTCATGATGAGCGCGCGGAAACCGCGGCGGCTCGTCCGCGGCGGGATGGGATACTATGGAGGACGCAGTCGCCGGCTTGCAGGACGTGGGGCCCAAGAGCGGGCATGCAGCGAATGCTACACAAACCCAGAACAGATGTGCTAGTGTGAGGGCGAGCGGGAGCCATTTGCACAGCCTACAGACGTATCTTAGTATTTAGAGCCCGGGTTCGCGCTGTACGAGCATGAAATACAACGGTCAGCATATCTACGCGTCTAGGAGGGATTTGTGTGAGTGCTCGCAGGCGATGGAGACGGCCGGGTAACGTAAGTCGTCTAGACAAGTTACAGACGTGTTCGTCGAGCTATCGGCATGTTACTGGGGTTGAGACGCAGAGGACGGGTCTCTGGGATGGCTGGAATGGCTCGCGAAGCGGGACGGCGCAAGGGCATCAACAGCCATCAGATTGTGTCTCGATCTCCTCCTGTCGACAAGAACGCCAGACTTGTATCTACTCAATGACAAACGAGCACCGAGAGGGGCCGAACCACGCCAGGGCGAGACCTAGAGGGCGTCGCGCGACGGGATGATAATTCCATCGACTCCCGTACCCATACCCTCCGGAATTTCCATGAAGGTACCCGCCGACCAGCCGTATATCTTCTTGATGGTTCGGGCCGCTCTAGAGTCCTGTGAGGGGGGCTATTTCGAGCAAAACGGTCGATACTCACGGCTTGTACTCAAGATGCGACCATTCGTTGCCCAACGGGCGCGAGAGACGCAGCAGCGCGCCCTGGCCGGTAGATAGCTCCTCCGGCCCAATGAGAATAACTTGCCAAGGGAATCTGCTTGGAGCACGGCGGAACTTGACGGCTTCGAGAGCCTGGCCGACGGTGAGAGTCGAGCCCCAGAAGACCGTGTCGGTACTTACCTTCACGAAATTGATCGAAATCCACGGGCCTATTTTCATCCTGACCTCCTCCTAGAACTTGCTGCACGACCTGGGAAGCATTACCGTTCGCCACAACATGCGCTATAATATGAGAGAGAGGGGGCTTGCTTACTAGGTAGAGCGGGGTTGAGAGAGCGAAGGTGACCGGCATTGTGCAAAGTGGTTGCTGAAGACAGAGAAGTTGCGGTAGGAGGCGCGCGAAGGGCGAGATTTCAAAACAGCGCCGCAGAACTATGACTGTGAGCTGTATACAGAAGCTGCGAGGTAAGAGTGAGAGGAGTGTGTATGTGAGCTCGGAAGGTACTGGGCGCCTCGAACGCAAGCCTGGCGCCTCGCGAAAGGTTCGGCGTCTTTCGTATGTCCACGCATTTGTCTGAGAGTGTCTGCACTGTGGTAGCGGACTCGTTTGCGAGCGCGGCGTACAGCGACTGCTGAGGTAGAGGCTGGCATACTAATATTGCCACCGCGCGTGTCTGTCCACTGCGCACCAAATACAGGTACGGACGCCATTCCGGCTCCCCCGCGTCCGAGTCGAACGGGCTTCGTTCATCCGGCGCTCGAAATCAGGGGCCGCCAGCCATAATTTATGAGAGCGTTCCCGAGACCGATACATGTTTTGACCTGCACAGATGTCAGCGGTGCAGTACTAAGATGCCAAATAGATTACGCACTGTGAACACTTTCGCCACGTGTTCCCATGCCATATCGCGTCGCAGAGGTAGAGCCGTGCGATTCAGGCAAAACTGACGTGACGATTTTGACGCGTAGGACGCAAAACATGAGCGACTATCTCATAACTACACACGTACGCCGGGCTCTCCGTGTTCAGGGGCCGAGGACGAGGCGAACAGACACAACCGTCTAATACTCTGCTCCGGTTACAGCAAAGTGGGATCTTCCTGGACAAATATGAGAATATAACCCATAAGTAACAAAGACGACTCACTAGATCGATCCTGTCGGCATATTGATGCCGACACCGTGCTAGGAGACGGCTGAAGCGATGAGCCTGTCTGATCAACATGAATTCAATGTTACACATAACAAGAAGTTCGTCCATACTTGCGTGCGTAGGCCGCTCCACCTGCCTGGTTTCCCTCATCTCTGGATCGCGCGCGCTCCGACCACAGATTCCGATAGTAGCAGAAGAAGCGCATGGACCTGCGCATCTCCTCTTCGAGTAGCTGAACCTCTTCATGCCAGCGCTTCTTGGTAGCGCTCGCTCGAAACCAATGTACGCGGCGAGCTACATACAAGACAGGTGAGCGCATGCCTCAGATAATGAGCAGGTACCCACCGTCGTCATAAAAGGACTGATACTGTGCGTCTCCCTCAGCGGCGGCGTAGGTGTAGTGCTCCCAGATCCATGGCTTGCTCTGGCTACTCTCCCCGAGTACCTTATGCTGCGCATCGAGCGTGTATCTCGCGACATCGCCTCTCCATAATAGACGGAATGTATCGTCCGACTCTTCCATGCCGAGCGCGATGAGCGCGATGCGAAGGCGCCGATACCGATTGGCTGCCTCCCTCACGTCGTCCTCCATGTTACGGATGTTGAAAGTTGCGCGCGACGTATGCTTCTTCCCGGCGACGTGCTTCTTCTGGATCTTGTACGCTTCGCGTCCGATGATGGCGGTTCGAAGGTCGTCTAGAGCATCGCGAGCTTGGGCGCGTCGTAACTCATCCTCGAGCTTAACCATGTCTTGCATGCACGTTTGTCGAAGAACTCGGATATCGTAGGCCGATGGCAAAAGAACGGTAGTGTTGTAGACATCTTGCCAAAGATCGGACTTACCCGTCGGGCTCCGCACAGGGGGCAAACCTTTCTCAATGCTCCCGCAATCGTGCTGGGTATCCCGAAAAGGAAAGTCGGGTCCGAGACGTGAATCCGCGCAGGATTCGTTCTGCAAATCTGGAGGAAGGTAAGGTACAATCCGCATCGAGCGATGAACCCTGGAGGACGTACCGGAAGAGCTTGGGCTGAGCGGCTCTGCATCGGATGGATGGGGGTCGGTCGAGGCATCCTTCTCTCGAACCAGCTTCTCAGCCGCGTTGATGAGCGGTCCAATACACGTATCTCGTGACGTAGTCCACGCGGCAAGCCGGGAGATGTACTCTCCGCAGCGGAGCGTCAGGCCTTGCGAGATATTGTCGGAGTTGTCGCCCTCGAGCTCGTCAAGGAGCTGTTCTCTATTTGATTATGAGTTCGAGCTCACGGAAGCATCGGCAAGCGTACCGTTGACGTTCCAAAACGAGTCCCTGATGGATTACGCCCAGAGGACCGATTGATTGTTCCTTCCTGGCCTCCCGCATCCGATTCATCATGTCAACGAGTTGCTTCTCGGTGAGCCCTGCGACGCAGTGTTTTGAGTTATATGGATAGAGGTGAAGTAGCGAGACAACATACCCTTGCTCTTGTCCAACAAGTAAGGATTGCGAAGCTTCTTGTGCTTAGCAGGATCCAGGACCGCGCACTCCCACTCAGCCTCCGCTCGGCGCCACTCCTGCAGCGTAGCCTTGTCTTCGATTTTCGATTCCATCGCTTCGAGATGATTCGCTGCATCTGCGAGCTGAAGCCGTGCGTTCCTGTGCTTTGCCGCAAGAGCCTGAGCTACGGCGCAAAGTCAGTATACAATACGCTGTGGCGAAGTAGCTTTCATACGCATCGAGTGAACCCTGCGCACGTTCATGTCGCTATGGAAATCATTGATGACGTCATGCCGGTGGCCCGCGGTCATCTCCTTCGTTCGGATGGCGAGGGCGTTAAAGGCAGCCCAGATGCGCTCCGCTGCCTCGCCGTCTGTCATACCCACACCCGGGGTGTAGTTATAAGACCGGTACACCCCACACATGACCGTATGAGCGGCGGCATGAAATTTAGGGATGAGTGATCGCGTAGGGGGGAAATGAGTGGTCTTGACCGACTTCAGGTGGCTGAAGTTCCGGCGGAACTCCGCGAGGCGTAAGGCGAACTTCACGTCGTACTGGCAGTTCACGTCGTAGCCCCTACATAGGAGCTTCAAGACGTGAAGCCACGGTTGGAGCCCCGACAACTGTGAAAAATCCCCCCAAGCGAAGCTGCAATGTGTAAGTAAAGTTCGAGTGTTATTATACGGTGTGATCGCTTACCCCTCCCCCGCAACTAGATCTACTAAGCTGTTCGGGATGACGAACATGTGGCGTGAACAAGTCATCCCGACGATGCCGGACACTCGCCCTGTGTATCGGCCATGCCCTAGCGCAGCGAACTTATTGCAGGAGCTGTCCTGCGCAATCCCATGAGCATGTATGTCACAGATTGGGAGGCAGAGCACAAAATACCTCCTTCTTCGGCGGCTTGACTCGCGCTTGATATTCAGCAAAATCATCTTCGTGCACGAAATACCCCGCACCCTTGGTGAGTGGGGCGTCGTTGGGGTCCATAGGTTTCATTTTCTGGCTATGGTGGAAGTTGCCGTCAACACTGTAGAACAGGGTATCTAGATAGCTGAGGTAGGGTTACGCAGCCGCATTTGGAGATAGACATTGGTCGAGCACTCACGCATCTTCATCTAGGCGCTTATCCCAGTCAGGTGCCATGTTCACGCCCGGCTGCGGGCATGCAGGACACCGAACAGCAAGACCGCCTTGAGGGAGCTCTTCTTTTGGTTCTTGGCTAGCGCGTCGTGCGCTGCGCAGAAAAGTGAACTCGCGCATTGCAGTATTGAGCTCGCGATACCGGTCCTGAATATATGTGAGCTTGATCGGTTCAAGATAGTATAGCCGGAATTACCTTTGCTTCATCGGGTTGGACGCCGTCTGTACTTCGTCGCAGGTACGCGACGTAGTCCATAGCAGTGATTGGCGATTGGAGCGAGAGGAGATGGTAGTCCCGAAGGCCGTTGATCGTGAAAGCTGTCTCCGGCGTTCGCCAGGAGCCAGGGAAGAGGCCGAACTTGATGAGTTGCAGGGGTTGCGGGATGGAAGGCTCGTCCACGTCCTTGCGGCATTCGCAGAATTTGATCAATGCTGAGTGGATACCGTGCTCGTGAACGATGGTGGTTCGGCGGGGTGGATCGCTGGAGTAGCAGGGTCCTTCGCGGTGTCCAAGTTGGATGACTAGACCAAGATCGAACAACGATCGTCGTTGCCAGAATCCGAGTGCTGGCTGCCATTCTTCGACGCGATGGAAAGGATTGCGTTGATGCGCGGCCACGACACAGGATTGACACTCGATCGGGGGGTGGTAGCAGTCGAAGCAGCGGTAGACGGTCTCCTCGCTCGTAATGACGGAGGGGCACGGAGCAGTGCAGCGAACAGGATATACTGGCCCTTCCTCGCGTTCCAGAATCGTGCTTTGAACGCGCCCAGCCCACCGCAAGAATTGCTTCATCCGCTCGGATGGAGCCTACAAGTTGTTCAGCATGAGCGTGCACAGATTGAACAGAAGTGCAGCACGTACAACAGTATTGCTGACCTTTGCCTTCTTCTGCGGGGGGTGAGCGGAGGAGGTACCGTCGTGTTCGCCATCCAATTCAACGTGAGGCGAGTGAGTAGAGGACGGGGCACGTATGCCAGCCCAAGGATCCAGTGGCTTTCCTGCGGACGACAACACAGGATCGCGTGAGACCATAGGCATTTTGAAATACACAGGCGCCGCCTTCCGCTTCTTGTCCGCCATAGGGACCGGAGCAGAGGAATTGTAATGTAGAATGCAAAAGTGAAGGGCGGGGGTAAGAGCAGAGGGATGATGGACGAACACGGACGGTGCAGGAGACGTCGATATGCCGTCGGAGACGGCTCTGTGCAACGGGCCTAAGCGCACCTAATCTCACCTCAATCGAGCCACACAAGCCGTCCTTTCGGTGCGAGACCGCCTGCGGCTGAACAGATCAGAAGTAATATTTCCGATGTGGGCTAGCCCGAACCGATTGTCGGCGGGAAGATTGCATGACTCTTATAAAGTTTATATATCATTTGATACCAGCATGACGAGACGGGAGATGGTTAGAGCGTAGGAGACTGCGGGCGCAAAACGTGTAGGGAGGGGAATAAACGGGTTGGGACAGTGAGTAGAGAGCAGCATGGGGCGGGCGTGAGGGGGCGCAGAGACGAGTACGGAGGGGCGCAGCGGTGGACGGCACATCGCGCCGACTAGCTCTCAGCTAGGGCGGAGGAGGCCATGGGGGAGTGGAAGCACAGCGGCGCATTGCCGGTGCATTTTCCGAAACCCGTCTGGGGAGGACATCAGGAGGGGTGTGGATGAGCAGGATCTCTCGTTAAAACGGCGTAGGATTTGGACGCCCCTGAAAAGACCATATGTTGCGACGTCTGAAAGCCTGATGCATCGGAACCTAGCCAGGGGTGCACCTCAACGAGAAGTTTGAACACGCGTGAAGGTTGGGCAAGGCGAAGACGAGTAACAATGTGGAGGTTCGTTGGAGGTATGACCAAGCGTTCTTTGCACTGGCAGAGCGTGCAGAGTGATGAATTGTGACAGTTGGTCACGAGGATCACGCCGTTATGTAACGCTTGCTCGGCGCCCAACCATCCGCACCTGCGCCCTGTATGCGTATCTTCACGAGAATTATTCTACACTTTACGTTTTACAGATGCTTTGAAAGGCCAAAATGCCTCAAAGTACTGGTCAGAGTGTAGCATTTTTATGCGTCACTGCGTCTTGCACACGGCTCGAAGGCTGAGCCTGAAAAGGACCGTCACGGTCAGGTGACTTTTGTCAAAGGTTACCACCACCAGGACGTGTCTCCTCCCTTCCCCGAGCTTCCATCCTTCTTGCCCCTCAAGCGCATAGCTTTAGGCAGCTGCTCCGTAAAAAATCTACAACAAGTTCTCTCGAGTCCGTGGTTGTTGAAAGGGAACTGGTGTCCCACTTTCACGCCCTTGGCCGGACAATACTTCTGGTCTGGAACGAGACGGTGTCTCCTGTTCCCCGAAGTTCTTGGCACATATCATCGACATCCTATTCATCTTTCGCCCCGACTTCACAAACGTGACATCTCGTCCCTTACCCGGCCATACTTCACCCTCCTCTCGAAGCTCCGCCCCACGCCTAGGCTCGTTCTCACTCGTCGAAGCCTCAGCCATCGTTGCAGCGGGGGAATTTCCACTGGCTCAATCGGTGGTCAAGACATTGGTATTTGCGGCTCTGAAGGAGTGAGTCACGCCGGACATGTGCGGGACAACACTCACGACGGCTCTAGGATAGTATGGCTAACAGATGGCCCCCGCGTTCGCCTTCAAACACGCCGTCATCCACATCCTCATCTGCACCCTCATCCACGTCCCCATCCTCATTCTTGTCCCCGTCACTTTCTTCATTTACCTCTCCGTCAACTTCTCCACCTACCACCCCATCAACTTGTCTATCGGTCCTCGCCACCCCTTCCGCCGGTGATGAAATTCACCTGAAAGCAGATGAGAAGGTCGAGACTCGCGACTCCATCGTTCCTTGGCGCGAATTCGATGTTATGGAGTTGGACAAAGTCGATCCGGTAAGCATCCACCATCTCACATACCGCAGATACTTACCTTACCTGTTAGAGCTGTTTGACGCAAGATCCAAACGTGCTACCTCCCTATAACCCGGCAGACGATCCAGACGCTGTTCGAGGACTCCATGAAAGCGGTGCAATACTGAGGAGGACGAAGCTCCAGACACGTACGTATGTCATCTTTGTGACGTTGGCGGTTATTGACGATCTTCAGTGGACATCTCCACCATACAAGCATTCGAGGGGATGGCCGCTGCGACAGGATTCAGCAGCTTGTCAGTGTTCACGACACCAAACCAAAGCTGGGTTCCTGAGTTCGCCGTCGCCCATGGCGAGATCACGACGTATGCAGACGGCCGCTGGGGCCGCTTCGAGTACTCCCGTTGGCCTCAGGCGTATGCCCGCGACTGTCTCCATGTAGCTTGTATACCGAGAAAGCCCCCTTCGACGAGCAGCCCGTCCGTGGCCCTTTGGCGCACCTTGACACTCCAGGACTGGAAGAGAGAGGACTGCGGTGTGGTAGGCGTCGGTTTCTTGGCGAAGGAGTGCTTGAAGGACATAGAGGACGAGGCTTCTGCTGCCATCGAGCGCTTCTCACACTGCCGACGGGACCGGAGGGAGTGGAACCAAGTTGGGAAGTGCATCATCACCTGGCTTCGCCTGGCCTTGGACAGACTACGCATCCTTCCCGCCCCCCGAGGGGTTGCAATCTCCCTTGCCGCTCACGTGCAGCGTCTGACCTTCGAACTCCACGGGCTCACAGTCCTCCTCACTACGGTCCTCGAGCGCATCGAATCCCAAAATGACTATACATCCGACGTTCTCGACGTCGTCGGGACGCATACGTGGGATCCTAGCGTTGCTCAAGTTCTCTTCCGTGCCGGTGTGCCGGTCTGGTTCCAACAGCCGCTCACCAACCGCTTATCCATCTACAAAGTGGTCACCAAGACCGATGTTCCGCTGGATTTCTCGACGACTCCCGCATATCCCCGCCTCGTTCTTGCGAAAAGAGACATTTCCGGCGTTCTAAACACGGCGGGCGAATGGTTTCGGGCGATGCATGCCGTAGTCAGACGCCAACTTTGCGGGTCTAGCCTTCCGGAGCTATCGCGACAGGAACCCGACGGAGACTCGCGGCCGTGCAAACGGCTTCGTGAGGAGACATCGCACCCGAAGGAATGGAGCTCGTCCTTGGGGCCACCTGCGCCGGCCATCGTTTTACGGCATCCTCAAGACGCAAACGTATTAGGCCATAGTATACGGCCGGCGATGACGGCACCGTCTCATCCTCTTTCGAGGAGGAACAAGAAGCCCGCACGGCGCTCCCGTCGTTCCCATGACAAGCAAGCAGTTCTCCTCTCGCCCCTCACAACCGCCACAGGCACACCGCCAGAGACCACGCGCGACGTTCGCGTATTCACCATGAATCCTTTCCGCCAATTCTACCCGTCTCGCAGTGTATTCGTCGCAGCTGCTTGGTCCGGGGCCCTTAGCAGTGCCGGGCCTCTCTCGCAACCCGCGCAGTCTGCCACATTCTATTATCCTCCCCCTTGGCTCCTAGACTCGTTGATCGGGTATGACAACAATCCTGACAAGATCGCGAGGCACCTTCACCATCTTGCTGCGATCCGGACATTCTGTCGCTTGCGCCTTTTCGACCATACCGTTGCAGGCCGTCCCCTCACCTCCGCCGAATGGCGCGACGCGCTGTTCGGAGATTACGACGTCGATAGATTGCAGGACGATGTTGCTAGCACGTCTGCATCTTCGTCCATGTCTACGTCCACATCCGCACCTCCGTCAGCACGCATGGCTTTCCGGCACAAACTGAGGCAGAACCTTCGCCGGCTCTTCGGCGGCGTCGCATCTCTCCGCTCATACGATGCCGCTTCCGTGCCTCGCTTCGCAGGCCACGTCGTCACGTATCAGACAGCCCTGAAGGACAAGGAGATCCAGCGGCGTTTGGTCTGGGAGGCACACGAGATTAATTGGAGATGTGAGCTGCTCTCCCTAGATGCGCTAATCGTGGGCTCGAAGGACTGGCCCGAGATGATACGGTGGATTCACGAGTCGGACATTTCTCGAGTGTGGGGCGCGTCTTCCTCCGGCATGGACGTTGCGCCGCGTACAGATGGCGGAATGCAGCCCTTCTGCTGGATGTCGCCTGGCGAGGAGGGCTGGGAAGCATGTCGGGGACATCTACAGGCCTTCTTAAATGTCTTGAGTCGTTGGCCGGGCTGTCCCGCAGACCTTCACCACAATCCCGAGGTGGCGCTTCACTGTACAGCGGTAGAGTATAGCCAGTTGATGGACCGCGCAGTTACGTTCTATGTTCGCACATTCATCTCCAAGTACCAACGTCTTCCTATTCCTCCCGCCCGCGTCGAAAGTCTCCCGTCTACGTAATCGTTTCGTATGTTTCACATGATAGTCAGCCCCACCGTAGCATCCTCAGACTTACATATATCACGCATCAACCTATATCATATATTGGTCGCTAGCAGCGACGTCTTTGGTACTCAGCAAGTGAAGGCCGAGTTATAAGATGATCGGATAAGCCACTGATAATGACTTCCGCATCGTCAACAATACCCAACATCGTGCACTGGCTTAGACCAGTCCGATCGATAGCTGTGTCCATGTGCTGGCTTGACTTAGGCCACGCCTCCACCGTTCCAACCTCATTGTCGTGGCTCGCAAAATCGACGGGCATATTCCAGCGACGGCCGAGTGTGGGTTCGGGGGTGAGTCTACTATGCATGTCTCGTCGACACTATGACTGCTCTTCTGTTAGACTTCTATGGCCCATTGCTGGACATCGACCTCATAGGTGAGCCTACCGTTACACCGTACGGTGTATCCTGCGGGCCGAGGTGTTCGTACCACCGGCGATGATACTGCGAATCTTCCAATGCCGCCCTGCCTCGATTTCCACGACGAGCCGGTCCGACGCTCCGCCGTCATCTGCATCAGCAGTCCTTGCTGGCCCGGTGCTAACGTTTGACGCGTTGTCTTCAGCCTCCAGTACGCGCAGTCCAATGCACGGGTCGTCCCCGCCCCCGCTGGACAGGGACGCGTTGCGCAAGTCAGTGGTCCCCGTCTACTCCGGCTCTGGCTTCAGAACTCGATCTGGGGTTGAGGCAGGGGCTCTTATCGTTTGACCGAACATTGTGCAGAGGCACCCGCAGTTTGGTTCGACGTCTGCTCTAATAACCGCCTCTCCATCTACTGCACACGCTGCTGGCGCCAAAATTATACGAGGTTGCGCGCGGCAGTATTCGGGACCGTGCTTGGGGTCGGCTGTCCCAATTGTTGATGAGTATAGCGGGTATGCTCGCGACTATGCACGGGCTAGTACTACCTTAGACGGCTCCGCTAGCCACCCAGAGGACTCCCCCGCCTATGTCTCTCTACTATTCCCATTTTGCGGCGAGATAGCTGCGCGCGGCATTATCTCCCATAACTTAGGATATATCCCGCCGCGCCGTGGGTTTGCGAACCAAGCGGAGTGCCGCAACCGAGACTGATGCATCTTGCACAGAAATCGCGGGGCTTGCAGAATGTGATTGTGTCATTGGCATTGCGCTTATAACTGTGGTCCATTTTGTGAGGGCGCGGAGACCGTCAGCGACGCGCTATGATAGTGGTGAATGAGTGAGAGCACGAGAGGTACCGTAGATAGCAATGCGCGCGGGAAAGAGATAGAGCTGCTAGTGCAAGAGAGGGATAAAAACGTGCGCGCGCGCGCTCGAGAAAGCGGGCCATTCGGGCGAGGCGCCGGGCAAAGCAGGGCAGGTGAGAACACAGCGTGAGAAGCAAGCGGTACAGACGAGATACAGGCGAGCCAGGAGCGCATATTAAACAGGCACGCGTGCGTGTGAGAGCGCGACGGGCGCACAGGTGGGGTTTATGAAGCTCGAAGCTTTGAAGACTGTGGAAGAGGAGATGGAGCAGTGAGGCCATTAGAAAAGCAAGCACAGTACGAGAAATAATTGTGCTTCCGTGGTGTTGCGGTAATAACCCATGGGTGACAGATGCGACTAAGACGTCCGCACAGTTACGAGACCCATGCTTACCCCGGAGGTAAAATAAGAGATGTAGCTACCGAGCGAGTTGCTTGTCCTTGGTGCATTGTCGAAGAAATTGACGTTGAGCGCGTGGGGCAACTTGAACTGGTGATGTCATCACTCCCTAATTGGGACTATCGTGGTGGCTGTGTCCTATATAGACGCCCTTCTCACCAAGAGATGTTACGCGCTGGTAGACCCGCTTGAGATCGATCCCAACTTCCGTTGCAGCATCTTCACTATGCCCGCGAAGATCTGAGACGCTCTACTGTTGGTCATGTCTTTGAACGTGGCGAGAATATCATCAAAACATGGATCTTTCGCAGATGCGGTTTCGTGCCCACCTCGGCGTAAGTACTCAGGCTATCGCTTTCGCAAATAGCCGCATCGTGTACGTTCGTTGTGAGGCAGCTCCAGCTTCCTTCTCAGTTAACATATTATCTAAACAGGATACCAATAGGATATCAATAGGAATAAGAGCAATGCGGCATCACTTAGATGGCGCCATTACCGCCATAATACGGACACTCCGCTCCATGCGTGACAGCGCGTAGTAAGAGTCGACGGGAAGTTATTGACCTTCTTCTGCAGATGCCAAACATAGAATAATCGCAAGCACGGGAAACTTGCACCGTAGGTAACATCTTTCTTGAGTCGGAGTTGGTGCCGACATCTTCATTCACGCTTCGGTTTCAGTGTATCAATTTTTGCTTTCCGGCAGATCGTCTCTCGGGTATGTTGACGGCGCAGATCTACCAGCGGCGGGCTGAGGGAAGTGGAATGGAAAATAACGTCACAGATAGAGGCTCGGTAGAGGCGCATCAGTCCTGGAGGTAATGTCACCGCAGTAGGATCCTTTTGTCGGTTTGTAGCCGCTTTATGATTATGTTCACATCCCATCAAGCGCAGAGAACATTCCACTGCAAGGGCGGTAATTCCATGCGAACGGTCGGGCAGGTTAGTTGAACTCCCACGCCCCCGCCTCTGTTGATAATTCCCTCTCCCACGTCAACTCCCTCACTGCACCCACCCTCAAATGCACTCCCTCAGGTGAGTACACACTCTGTTACCATATTACGCACTCATCAAGTGTCCGTAGGCCAAATGATCAATTCGCTTCGGCCCCCATCGTTCGCCGGACAATAGGGAGCGGTCGCGGAATGAGGGCATACCCATGGAACGCGCCAGGCTACGGTCATGGCCTGACCCCACGTCCTCCCCGCACTGCCGAAGAGCGGTTCATCGACACCCGAACCGCTGCAGAGCGGTTTCTCGACAACTACGACACCGTGGAGACCCTTTTTGACGAGATTCGCGCCGACTCCGACTCCCGTTGGGACGACCGTATGTTAATCGATCTCATGATCACCACGAAGGCATTCCACCACCACGCCGCCTCAATCGTATGGTCTTCCCTAGGAGAGCTGGGGATACTCCCATTGCTCGACATTATCCAGGGGGTTCATATCCCAACTCTGAGGGAGGGTACGAGGTATGTCAAATCTATTCGCGCCTCACCCACTTCGTATTCAACCGCTTCAGGATCGTTCCCATGCCCCCCGTCAGCATTCCCATTCAGTGGAGTCCCCGCTGGAGAAGGTTGCTATATTACGCGTCGCTCATCGAAGACGTTCGTCTATCGCCCGGGAACCTTACCCCGACAGTTCTTCCCTTCCTTTCCTCCCTCGTGACAGATGGCCTCGCCCTCCTCCCGTCCCTGCGCCGACTGACATGGGACGTAACCCTCGAGCCAAACAATGACCTCCTTTACGCTCTTGCGCCCACTCTAGAGCAGCTCGTAGTCTTCGTGCGTGCGTTTCCCGATGATCGGCGTGACATCGAGGACGCGTGCAATCTATGGGGCGCCCGCTTCAGTGACAAGCTCGCCATCCTTTCGCCGCGTCTTTGGCAACTCACCGTTCTTACTGCCACCACGAACTCCGTCGGGCTTCTCACGTCCCCGGACTATTTTACACGACTCCATACGGTCCAGGTCAGCGCGCAGACCCCCGCCCTACCAGGTAAGTAATCAGTTACTCAATACGTCCTCGCGTGTACCGACTAATCGTCATATTCCTGCTGGTACTGTCGAACGTCCGCCGGCCTCTGTAGATGCACCCATCATGCCGCTCCAGACACTACGGCTGGGAGGATTCTCGGATATCGGCGGCATCAAACTCTGCATGCAGGTCTTAGCCATCTATCCCTTCGCGTTACTCAAGACCATCATCATCTCCTCAGACAGCGAGGTTTCTCCCGGCGTCGACAGGATGTGCTTCATTGACCACATCACGCCACTCCTTCACCTCTCCTTGCTTCGACATGTCGAGCTGTGCCTTCCCCACCATAATTTCGCCTTCATCGACGAGCACCTATATCGCATGGGCTTCTCTTGGCCCGACATCATATACCTCAAGTTACGTTTCGACACTTTGGGTAGCCCTGATTCTCCCAACACTCGCTGTGTCCGTGAGTTCCTGCGTCTTTGTCCGGGCCTAAGGACCCTCGAACTCCCCGTCATGAACATCAACGATATCACGGACAACCTTGCTCATTACGACTGGTCCAACTCGGCCTTGAACTGTCTTATCGTCGACGAGCTGCTAAGAGACCATGATATACCTGACGGAGACATCGACGATGCAATGCGCACTGCATTCCCCACTCTCAAGCCGGTGGAGGCCGCATATAGTCTTGAGTAAGTTCTTCCACGAGTTTTCTGCGTGTCATACCACTAATATTACGCGCTACTAGTTACCCCGACTACGTAGGTTTTGCAGTCCAGTGAGCGCGCTGTCCGGAGCACGGCGCGCGGCAGGTGGCCAAGAGCAATTACGATGTCCGATGAATGGCGCGATGTTATTCCCTCCCTTGTCATATCGCGAAGTCTACTACTCGATGTTGTGTTCTAATATGCTATCTTTGCATCTCTCAATGGCGCGCCAGTAAATTCATGATTGTGGGCAGATATCTAGTGTTTTCTATCGGCTGCGAAGGCACCCCCGCTCACCCAAGAGGCACCCTACCGCATCCGCCGAGCCCTGCAGTCATCCATGTGCAGTAATCTAGCGAATCATACGTGTTGCTGACTCGTGCTGAATCGTCAACGTATCTATCAGTCATCGAAACAGAAACTGCCTAGACTTCTACGGACCGAGCCTGAGCCTACCCGGTCCTACTGGACGCCCGGCTCTCTGCTCACTCCCGGCCGCATCCGACATCTATACCCTCCGCCCTGCACCCGGAGATGGGTTGTGTAGAACCATCTTCGCGCGCCCCCGCCGCAAGCGAACTCCGCGGCCACCGCGAGGAGGTAGTGCTTACGATCTGTATCAGCCGTGCCCGCTCACCCCGCCTTGACAGGCTGGCGAACCGTCTCGCCCAATATCAAACACGCCGGGTCTGCCAGGAGTGCGTTCGCTTCAGTTCGGACGGCGATTTCCCGATGTGCCCGCCGCGCATACGCACACGCCCAACGGGTTCCTGTGCCATTCAGCTTTTGCGGTCGCGTCGCCTCCGTATTCCTTAGACCCTGGTTCCCCGCTGTCCGATCAGCGATGTAGTGCGAACAGCGCGTGATAGCTAGGCTGCGAATCGAAGCACGATAGCCAATATAGCAGAGTCCAGCCGGGTTCTAGGTTGTGACGGCGGTCATGGCCGGAGATATCCGTCTTCGTACATGGCACTGACTCCATACGCTCACGAGTGCGCCGCTGTTACATGTTACAGCAACAGTTCGCGATAAGAGGGCGTACGTAGCGACTTGAGGAAGTCCTGTGGGACGACGCATCAGTAACATCACCAACATGTCTATATCGAAAACGGGGTGCACGATCTCGCCGCTTGAAGGCATCATGGTAGTGTCCTGGGATAGGGGCGCAAGCCGATGTGTGTCCGCTAGCACATTGTCGTTTGATAGTATCCGATCTTCCTTTTGGAATTCATTTCTTGCAGGGCGCGTGAAGGCCATATGGTGCCGTATGGCTCTGGCGGCCGTTGTACAAAGAGCTTCTTCGCTTATCAAACAGTTCGTGGGCCCTGAGACTGCGATCGTTGTTGTCGCCCAGCCTGCGATGACACAAATGGAGGTCGCGGAACCCATGTATGGATACAAGTTACCGAGGAACGTGGTGGCGGTGTAAGTTAAGCGCTGAGCCGCCGTAGACTGAGCCGCAAGCAGTACCGCCACGCACGGTCCAACGGTGTGCTTCACAGCCTCGTCGAGAAGCTCGGCGGGAGCCCATCGGAGGCCTCTCATCAACATCGTAAGTCTGCATTCTCTCTAAGTTCGTCCAGTCTGATTGCACCCTTCAAAGTAGTACACATTGTATAGAATGTTTTGCCGCGGTCAGTAGACCCCACGTCCGATGTCCTCGATCCATGGGACAGGGACGACGGTTGTATTTACAAGACTGCACTATGACTCTCTACTCTCCTATCGTGCGCTGATATCCCCGCTCTTCCAAGCAGCCTGGCTTGTCGTTTCCGGAGAAAGCCATACGCACGAATCTTCCCAAAAGCGAGGCCCCGCGCCGCGTCATGTGCTTGCGCATGCGGATAACCCCGCGACCGTACGCGCCAGCCTGTACGAAGAAGGTTGTCCTTGCCGCGCTGGTGGGGGACTCATGCGCAATGATCTCCCACGACTCCGCCAGCGCTGCCTGGACACCTGCTCGAGGTACGTAGTTCTCCGCCAACGATCCGCCGACTTGGCGCCCTTCTGCCGTCACAGATTACTGCTCCTAGAGTGATATCAGAGGGCAGGCATGTTTTAGTAATTGGGCTTTTATGCCGTTCATATTTGCCCGTGTTGCTTGTCAATAGCCCTCTGTTTACAATTCAGGATAAGCCCAGCGCTTGCGTGCTCACGGCGTAGGCTGACCTTGGAGTCGATTTTATTTAGATAGTAGGAGACCCTGCGCCCTGGGTGTGCCTGGAGAGCGGGTAGACTCTAGGCGCATCAGCGAAGCAAGAGCAGGCTTTGGGCAACTTTGTTTTGTAATTCGCATTTTAACCCATCAAGCGCGCCAACCAGTCCCTCACAGGAGCCGTCCGGCATATACTCAGGCGACTGGTCGGGCAGCCTGTGAGAACTCTCACGCTGATTCCCCCCACGACGACGACGACGACCCCCTCGCTGGCACACATACCCGCCGCAAAAATGCCCTCCCTCAGGTCGGCAATGCTCTCTTACCTATGCGACGCACTTACCAACCCGTTCACAGTGGTTGTATTCCATACGCTTCACAGCCTCTCATTCGCTACGTGCGAGGTAGCGGATGTGGGCTCAGGCCATACCCGTACGACGAGCCGGGCTATTGCCATGGCTTAACCCTCAGCTCTCCCCACCTCGCTGCTGTGCAATTCATCGACACCCGCACCGCTGCAGAGCGGTTTCTGGGTAACTACGACACGGTAGAGGCCGTCTTCAATGAGATTCGCGCCGACCCGGATGCCAGGCGCGACCGTCGTATGTTGGTCGATCTTATGCTCTCAACGAAGGCGTTTCATCACCACGCAGCCATGATTGTGTGGTCGTCCCTAGGCGATTTGGGGATGCACCCGCTGCTCGACATCCTTACGGACCTAGGCATTTCGAAAATAGTCGGTGGCAGGTACGTCAAGTTCCTCTCTGCGTCCTTCGCTCGCTACTAATTCTTCTTAGCGTCGTTCCCCTGTGCGCTCCTACTATTCGTTCCAACCCGTTGTGGAAGAGGTTCCTGTACTATGCGTCTTTAGTACAGGAAGTCAGGATATATGCCATTACTCTCGACCCAGGGGTGCTTTCTTTCCTTTCCTACCTCGTCACAGACCGCCTCTCCCTGCTCCCTTCTTTGAAGAAGTTGTGGTGGAGTGCCGCGGCCGCTCCAAGCAACGATCTCCTCTATCTGCTTTCGCCAACACTGAGAACTCTCACAGTCGTCGTATGTGCTTTCCGTGGGGACCCGGAGACCGACAGGGCATTCTGGCGCTGGTGTCGACGTGTTCGTAACAGACTAGACATCCTTTCGCCATGTCTTAAGCAGCTCTCTATCCGTGCCACCCCGCTTTACTCTGCCAGCGCTGTTTCTTTCCCCCAATATTTCGACAACCTTCACACTCTTGCGGCCTTCACAATGGATTCTGTCCCAGGTGAGTGACAGGCCGCTTCTGTCTCATAGCACATGTGTCAATGATACGCCTTTGAATGTCCAGATTGCGCTTTCGACAGTCCGGCGGTCTCCCTAGATGTCCCCGCGATGCCGCTCGAGACATTGCACCTTGGGGCGTTCTCTGATGTCGGCGGCCTTCGACTCTGCATCAACGCGATATCCATATACCCCTACCCCTCCCTCACCACCATCACCATCTACTCAGACCATATGTGCTGGGATTCTCCACGTCTCCAGGTCGTCGATAATATCACTCCGTTACTGGACCTACCCTCCCTACGACACGTTGAGCTGCTGCTTCCAAACCACGTCTTTACGTTCACGAACGAGCAACTCCTCCGAATTGGCTCCTGTTGGGCTCAAGTTGTAGACCTCAGGCTCGCATTCCGGACCTTCGAGCGAGACCCCATTCCGGACGTGCACTCCATCCCCGCTCTCGCTCGCCTCTGCCCTTCCCTGACTATGCTTGCCCTCCCCGCCTTGAAGGTCCCCGCCTCCGTACTACACCTAGAGCGGTGGGATGAATCTCCATTCTCCCTGCGGTGGCTACGTGTTCGCACATTGCTCTGCACTCAAGCTCTTGTCGCCGCGACCGTACAAACGGCATTACGGGGGGTTTTCGGGCCCTCATTTGCATTACAGTCCTTGCATCGCGAAGAGCTTCTCCCGCGCGCTGACTTGGCGGCTGTTTGAGAGGCTCGTTTAGGGTATGTATCAAGGGCGTGCCAGCCTGCCAGTGCGGGAGACGGATGGTGGGTGGCGGCACTATCAATGTACTAGCGACGGACGAGCGTAGCCGACGAGTATCTCCCTCACGTGTCCCTCTTTTAATCGACTTCGTCCTCTTTCCTATCCCGCGCTAGCACCATCATCTTTCTTAAATTGCTGGAGAGCAGGAGTGTCAGTAGTGGCATGTACAGGCTACTTCGTGGACTTTCCAGCACATTTACCTTCCAGGATGGTGAACGCCTGCTTAGCTCTCGGCGAGGCGCGGGCCGGTACTCCGCATTTAAAGTTTGCCGCTCGTCTCACATTCTGATTGGCGGTGGCACTCACTCTGTCATGAGCAACTCTGAGGCCGGAACTCATTTCGTACCCATTCGCAAGCTCTCGCTGTGCATACATCCGCCCATACGCATCTCGTAGCGTAACCTTAGGAGATACTAGGTGGTTCAGGTGAGTTCGCTAACCTCCTGCGGCCTAAATTGTCTCAGAGTGGCTCCGACGCGGCGGACAGTCGAGCAAATTCCCCGAGTCGAATGTTTGCTTACTGATGATGCTTTTAGCGTCTCTGAACTGCGCCGCTAAACTTAGCTGCATTTTGCAGCGTACGTGCCTGCCTTTTGCCAAACTGTCCTATATGACATTCGACTTCTTACCAAGCATACTATGCCAGACTTGCGCGGGGACATCCATTCTCCCCATGGTCTTTGAACACCGGGGAATCTTTAGAAGCCCCTCCGGACCTCGGCCTCTCCGTGCTCTTCAAGCGAGGCGCAGTCAGGGCGGCTCGTGCAGCCCCGAAGACTACTCAGGGACTGAGCGCGGTCCATACGTCTGCTACGGCTCGGAGGACTGCATGACAGGCGATCACGGAAGCGACACAGACCTCTAGAGGGGCGGGGGATCCGTTCATAACTCGCAGCGTCGGAGACACTGCTCACCCGGCTGTTCTTACCTAGAAGAGTTCGTTGAACTCGGGATCTATCGCGTTCAACCGGCCCCGACAATGGTAGCCACGCCGCTTCGTATCCGGGTCACCAGGGCTCGGGTGCACCCTGCCGTCACAAGCTCCGTGAGAAATCTGACTGTATTCTAGGTACAGATAGCGATAATCGTGGGTGCTTCGGTACTAGCATTCGCTCTTCCGTTGGTGATACTCTGATATACATCCAGTTGCAGGTCCGCGCCACACTGTGCCCTTTTAGGCCGCTGTTCGAGATGCCACGGGCACAGTCGCGCCAACTTGTCAAAGACACGCGATCACGCGCTCGCCAAGGTGATCCCCAGATGCAGTACGTCCGAGCACCGGTACTCTTCCGCAGACGACTCAATGGAGGGAGTGTCGCAGCGAGAATCCGGTCTTGGGCTCAAAAGCGGAGTGCATCACCTCGTCGACCGTAAGATTACATACGTCCATAGACATTTTCAACGGCCGCTGAACGGTGTCGTGCAGGACGTCAGTCATCAGAGTGCAAGGAGAAATGAAGTTGCTGACCGCCTACCTCGTTCGCTGGCGCTTTGTCCCGCAGCGCAAAGAACTTGAGGACAGGTGCCTTCAAAGCGCCGCAGAGCACGACAGGGGAGTCGGAGCCCCAGAACGGATCTCCTCGGGGCGGCGAACGGAACGTCCGCACGACTCGGAGATCGGCCAACTGCTCTCCGAGGAGCTCCGTGATCCTCGACAAGACGTCGGGTGCCGTCGCGCGAGAAACGCGCACGGATAGGTGCGTTACTCCGCTCTCCCACCCAACCCGGCTAACGAAGGGGGCACCGGCATCCACTGGATGCCGGTGCCCCCTTCGTTAGCCGCGAAGATCCCGCGGAAGTCGTCTATGTCGTGCTGCTGTGTAAGCGACGGCCAGGACGCGAGCACAAGGGGATCTGAGCCGCAGTGGAATGTACGGAGGCCTACGGATGCACTGTTGGCGAGAATATTCAGGGCAGCAGCCTGCGGCAGCTCCACCCCGGTGATCACGAGCTCCGTCAAATTTGGAGGCTGGGAGAGCGCGCCCGCCAGGCGCAAGATGATGCCTGCGCAATTCGCGTACCCAGCCACACCGTCGAGTGAGACAGTGAGAGACCTCACTGCATCTGCACGATGCCTCGCAGATAGGCCTTGGTCGTCGTGATAACCAACGAGGAGCGGATGTCCATCGTCCGATAAAAGACGCCTCCGCAATGGCACCGACGTGCTTGCAGGTGGATCCGAGGCTGACGAGATCCTTCTTCTGCAGGTGTGCGAACACGAGCAGCCATAGCTCCACCAGCATCTTCCTGTGGACGCGTTGCGGAGGCTGCATCGGTGTCGACGTCAGTGTCGCGGCGGTCGGGCGGGTCGCGACGTGCAGGATGTGTGACAGGAGCTTGAGGTGCGTGAAATACATGTCAGGAATATGCACAAACACGAGCGGCACCCTGACGTACTGTGGCAGGAATTATCCTCCCCGTCCTAGGATCTGCTGTCACTCCGGGGAGTACGCTCTGTATGAACGCTGCGTCAACTCGCCTCCTCGCCGTCCCGGGGGCCGCCATTCGGTCCAAAGCATCGCTGGTCACACCGACCTGCGAGATCCGAACACGATATCGGTTAGCATCTCGCGCGGCGCACGCACCAACCGCATGGACGACAAGCTCACCACTTCGGACATCAAAGTACCAGCCAGAGGGGACTCCGTCGCGTAGGGAATAGCAGGAGGAAAGGAGACCGTGGAGGAGGCATCTCGCACAAGTCCGAGTTCACCAGCAAGTCGCGGACCGGCTGCTCGCTAAGTATGCGATACAGAGGGTCGCCGGCTTTTGTGACGGTCAAGTAATCTCTCCCTCGTTTACGTCCAATCTCTCTAATCGCAGTGGCCTTCAGAGCTGCACTCCGCGTGTACGCGCCTGGACTCCACGAGTGCTGTACATCGAAACTCTGGAGCCTTTTCTCGACAGGCACAAACACCTGAAGTACAACTCCAGGTTCGCCAGCTGCGCTTTTGCCCGGATGACGTCCAACCTCGGCCCCAAAACCGTCACGTACGCGCACGTTGTCCGCTAGTCCGCTAAAGCGCCTCTGCAGGGTGGCGCGCTTAGTTGCTTCAGGAGCGACAATTCTGCTCCAATCTCCTCGAATACCACAATCCAACCCCACGAGTTCCGCTCCTCGCTCACGCAGTACTGCGTCGGCTGGTTGTTCAAACGGGTTGGTTTCGGCTTGCGATTGCAGAAATCTTTCTTACCCTGTGGGACGAAATGCGGGACTCCGGGAAGGGCGCGATGCAGCGTGGGCTGGACTCGATGCTCTATACGCCGGAAGAGCTTCATCGCAACTTGAAAGGTGCCGACCGCCCGTATTATCGAATCCCGCGCCCAAATAATCTCCATCTTTTCTAGAGCTGACGTCAACCTGCAAACGACAACGGCAGCGGGAGATATCTACTTTCCGCTGCCCGTACTCATGTTATTGACGGGTACTTACATATTACGCGCGCGCCCGAAACGCTAGCGTCGCACGAACCCAACTCGGGACGGCCCACAAGTACTATACACAGGGTGGCGCTCAGGATATTCTGCGCGAAAAACTGTAAAGATACTGTCAAAAGAATCTGAATACCTCTACAATATCTTGCTGTGAGCATTGCAAAGGACTTTGTATAGATATTGCGTTTATTACATTCCTCTTGATGAACCCTAAATTGCTTTACAATAACTTTTATAATGAGCTGAGTGGAAAAGTGTAGTGGTATTCATACTTCTTTTACCAGACCTTTACAATTTCCTGCCGAGAATATCATGAGCCCCGCCCTGTGATACCCATGAATTATCGCGCGCCACAGATATAGGATTACTGGCAGCGATCAACCGTTGTGATATAAGTAAGTATTGTGCATGGGCCCCGGGACCAGACATGTGCAACTAAGTACTCGATCAAGGTCATGTGACGGTCACCACCACGACACGAATGTTCGCACGGTTCATTTGCTGTTCGTCTCCCCCTTGCTTGCCCTTTCCTGCCTCCACAAACCGCGCGACTGCGTGCCTTCCGAATATCTGGTCCTGTGGTGTTGAAAGGGAAATGTCGTCCCGCTTTCACGCCTACAATCGGACAACCCTTACGTGCAGAACGAGACACCGTCTCCTGTTCTCCGAAGGTTGCCAACATAAGCGGCCCCGGGGCGAACGCTACTGTCAGACATCAGCTACTAGCCTTCCGAAGCTGTTGCAACAAGCCCCGGCCGAGACTCGCGGCCGTTCGAACGGCTTCGCCTGGAGACATCACCCCTGGAGAATGGAGCCCATCCTTGAACCGCCCGCGCTATATCCCGATATCGCCGTACGGCATCTTCAGGACGCTAAAACATCAAGCCATGATTTACGACAGGCCATGACGTTATTCTATTCCCCTTGGAGGAGCCATGAGAGGAGGTCCGTCCGCCGTGCACAGAGCCGCGTGTGACAAAGAAAAGCCCGCTGTTCAACGCGCTACCGTCAATACTGCGCGCGCGGTGAGGCGAGGCGCGACGTTCTTCATGAAATCTTTCCGCGTATTCCATCGGTCTCGCAGAATTTTCATCACGGTTGCTTGGTCCAAGGCTCTCAGCATAGCACAGTCTCTCTCGCAACCCGTGCAGTTTTCCACCTCCGCCCTGGCTCCCAGACTCGTTGATCAGGTACAGCAGCGACCCTGACCAGTTGCAAGGCCCTTCACCATCTTGGCGCCTTTTCGACCAGACCATGGAGGCCGCCCGCTCTCCGCCGAATGGTGCGGTGCGCTGTTCGGAGATCACAACGTCGATGGACCACGAGGCGACGGTGACGCGTAGCGTGTTTTAATCTGCATCCGCGCCGTAGCCAGCACCCGCGGCGGTTTAGCATAAACTGAGACAGAACCGTCACCGGCTCTTCGGCGGATCGGTCTCACTGTGTTCGTACGATGCTGCTTTCGCACCTTGCTTCGCAGGCCGCGTCGTTACGTATCGAACAGCACTGAAGAACAAGGAGATCCAGCGGTGTTTGGTGTGGGAGGCACATGGGATCGATTGAAGATGGCTGCTATCCCTGGAGCGCGCATCGTGGGCTCGAAGGCCTACCCTGAGGTGGTAGATCCACGAGTCGGACATCTCTCGAATGTGGGGTGCGTCTGCGTCCGCCATGGACGTTGCGCCGCGTACGAATGGCGGGATGCAGCCCTTCCGCCGAACGTCGCCTAGCGAGGAGGGCTGGAAAGCATGTTCGGGACACCTGCAAGCTTTTCTGAACGTTTCTCTGCCTGGAATGTCCGGTCGATTCCCTGCTACGATCCGTTCGCGACAATCCTTTACACGTCAGCAGAGCGCGGCGGCCTGATCGACTGCGGTCGCCTCCTCTGTCCTCACCTCCGTAATGGTGCATTGGTACCGTTGCTCCGTGTCATAATCGGGCGCCCCTGTATGTGATTTGCCATCCTCATGCTGCGCCTCAAGCTCATGCCATTATATCTGTCACAGATAGCAATTAATCTCGCTTCGCCAGAAAGTTGGACAATCGCGGTCGCATCCTTGCGTTTCACCCGAGATCGAGTTCCCTCTGCAGGTCACATGCTCAAGCAGGATCTCAGCGAGACTTCACCCTTCGCGCCAGAGTTGATGTTGGGGGTCTAGGAACGTGCCGTCGTCAGAGTCTCTACCCCTTCCCCTCTTCTGCTGAGCACTCGCCATGGGAAAAACGACGTGGCGCTGGCCCGAGACCGCCTTGCTAGAAGATATCGACAACAGCGAGAAGGGTCGCCAATTCGTCGAAGAAGCACGTCAGGATGTGGCGGGATGGACTACTCGAGCGACGAACCACTATGTGACTCTCTATCTTGCGAAATTCCAGTCAATCTGCTTTACGAAGGAGAACGAAGCCGAGCTCGCCTGTAGGCAAGCTAGGTCGCCCAACGCAAAGCTTGAGCCATGGCCCGAAGAGTCGGAGGAGGATCGCGAGAATCGAGTGAAAAACATCCGCAAGGTAAGTACGCGTCTTCGTATGGTCAACACACCCATAACCGCCGCCCCCTATAGCGCATCAAAAGCTACATCCAACGCCGCAGTCCCAACAACGCACGCAACAGTAAGGGCGCTGCGAAGAATCTGTCCGCCCCGCGGAACGTCTCCGCGCCGAATCTCACCATTGTCCCGACCGAGAAGGTCTCGTTCACGAGCGGCTTTCAGCAGTTCAAGAAGAGCAAACATCCGTCCAAACCTACGGTACCGCATACCTCCAACGGCAAGATAGACTTTGCAACGTATAACGCCCAGGTTGCGGATGCATACCAGGAACTCTCCGATCGAGAACAGTTCGAGCGCACTGCTCATGAGATCAACGCAGAACGCCTGGCCGCTCTGAAGAATTTTCCCTCCCGCGCGACCCGCGAGCAGTATGTTGACGCGTTGCTCTTCTAATTCGTGTCAGCTTACGAGGTCTCCAGGAAGGCGCAGGTGTTTCCCGAGTGGATCGAAGAAGTGTGCAGCGTTATCGGGCTCGAAGTCGGATGGATTGGCTGGTTTCCCATCGGAGGCTTGGACGAGCACAACAATATCAGGGCGATGTTGTAAGTTTTCTTCACGTTGCCTGCCGCTCTCTCGACCTTAGTTTGATTTATGATCAGCCCCACCATCGGTTCTCTCCACGGCATCACTTTCGAGGAGTGGCTAGCTCGCAAAATGAAGTGGTCCCCCGGACGTCTGCGCAACGAGTTTTACAGCTTCCTTCAAGAAGTGTTCGATCGTAAGCCGTTTTGAGCACCGTCAAGACCTGCGCTCACGAATGCGACCGCAGCGGCGGAGCCTGACGGTATCCTTGTACTGCCCGAGACTTCAGCGCCTAGCCATCCCGAACGTGCATCGACCTCGAACCGCTCGTCTCCTTCTGATGGCCCAAGTACGCCTTCGCGTGGATCCTCGTCGACATCATCTTGCGCAAGTGCACCGTTTCCGGCACCTCCAGGCATTCACGTCTCGTCGAGGTCCGCTCCGTCTCCTGCAAGTGATACGGCCCCCGACAACGCAGTCACCGCAGTCGCTCCACTCGACATCGAGCCAAAGCCCCCCGGTCATGACCTTCCGCTGTCTACGGGTAACCCCGGCAACGTTGTCGATCTTTCTACCGATATCCGGGAGGCAGCAGATAGGTTGGACCTGCTGGAGGGCTTTGATGACGACGCTGCTGCTGCTGCCGCCGCCGCCGCCGAAGTGGGCTCTACCCATGACCGAGTCTCCGAAGGCACGCCGGCGGATTCGCGCGCTTTAAGGTACGCTTGATGTCCTGCTCGGTCGTACATAGACTAAACGCTCGCTTCTAAAGCCCACCAACAAGGACGGGCCGTGCAGAAGACCCCCCGGATGAAGAAAACTCCTCGTCCAGGTTGTTGAGACGCTCTGTACTTCCCACTATGTTACTGATTCATCCGCGCGGCCAGCCATTCGCCTCAACGCATCACCTCTAAGGTGAACCGCAAGACTAGCAGAAAGACATCTGCGAGAAAACAGAATGACGTCCCGGCCTCTATACCTCAGAGAGATATGCCGCCGAGGAAGCGCACGCAGACGGCGCGGGCACAGAATCAAAGCCCGTAAGTGTTCTCCCACGTGCTCGCTCTCAACGCGCCTCATTCTCTCACAGCGACATGAACGCGTCGAAGCATGTCCAGCGCAAAGTGCGCGGCAACCCCGAAGGAGAGACGGATCTTCCCGCCGTCGTTTCTGTGAGGGAATCCGGTCCGTCGGCCACAAAACGGAAGCGCCTTTCCATTCAACAGCGTCCTAGCTGTTCGGGGCTCCAGGGGCGGCGAGTGCAGATGGGCTCGCGACGGGGCCTACGCATTCGCAGGCATGCCAGGCATGAAAATAATCGTGCAGCTGTGTGTGATTGCCGGCTGGCGGTCACAGAGAAATGCGCACTTTCTCAGCTTAAATGCCGTGGGAGAGGGCTTGTCACACCAACGGGCACAGGCATCGTAACAAGCCCGCAGACGATCATCCCTCGTCGCAGCACCACATGCAACTGCACTACTGCGCTGATGTATACAATAGAACATACCCCCACTCACCGCTAACTGTATCGTACATTGGTGGCAAACGCGCTCCCCTTGTCGGTCGATCGCCTCGTTCGTGTGCGACTCTCGCGATTGGTTTCGTCCGTTGTCTACTTATTGCTGCCGTACCTTCCGTCTCGTCGTAGAGACGAGCGATGCCGACGAGCGCCGGGTTCCGGACGGCCCCGCCTGGCGTGCAACCTTCGGCGAGGGCGCTTCGTTCCCCGCGGCGCTTCGCTTGCGCGACGCCCGCAGCTGCTCCAAGCGCGCGAGGGTTTGCTTGTGTTCCCATTCCGCCAGCCAGGCAGCTGACTGCGCCAAACGGGCTGCGGTTAAGTGACCTGCAGAGCACGCAGCGGCCTCGCTAACCTCCTTCGGGCTTGCTGCTTCTTCCATGAGGTGGGGTAAGCAACGCGACGATCGTTCGGCTAAGTTGCTCGACTCGAGGTACTCGTCGGTCTTGTCTTGGATCTCGCCCAGGAGTTCCACAGCTCGGGCCCGTAGTTCCTCCTCCTCGTGACTGCCGGAGGTCTCGTGAAAGATGTCCAATTCTTCGGCATCGCCGTCGTCCGCCGGCTGGTCGCGGTGGTCGGGCTCCTCGACAGACGCACTTCGTAAGGACGCCGGAGACCGGGGGACCCGGAAGGACGGAGTCTCATCGTGCGACGGGTACTGCAGGTCGCCGGGCAACTCCATTGAAGGAGTCCTGAAGTACCTCGGAGAGCCCTCGTAGTCGCGTATCGTGGAGGTACTGCGCGTGGGTGGGTAAGCCTCTTCTTCGGCGATGCCACCATCGTTGACGGGGTCAATGGATAGCGAACCATCCTGCGGCCTATTGCCTTCCTGCTCTTCACGAACGCCGTCATCGTCCGCGGACGGAATGGAGGAACTTCGGTGGCGGGTGTTATTGTACGTGGGAGCGTCACCCTGTTCTTCGGCAATGCCGCCGTCGTCCGCGAGCTCAATGGACGGTGTGCCGCCGTGCGCGGGAGCGTC